>DWLI01000881.1:0-17997 GCA_018249915.1 Cecropterus dorantes dorantes | reverse complement strand
GGCTATAGCCGTTGTTCCAAAAAAAGGGTATGTACTTTTACTAATATTGTTAAGTTTAATTTTAAATCAAAAATTTTAGTTCCATTAATTTTAGTTCCAAAATAAAAGTCTGTTAAATATCTTGCTCTATAACAAACAAACAAATTATTTCATTATGGACAGCATTCATTTTAAGAAGGAAGTATAGAGATATTTGACTCCATTATCAACTGGCGATCTATCCCATTGAAAATAAATATTTTTTTTCTTATCATACCCTCTTTCTTAAAAACCATATACACCCTCAATGAGCAGTAACTATTAGCATGAAGGGGTATGTACCAATGTCCAGCAGTGGGCTTCGAAAGGCTGATGGATAACAGATAAAATTATACAATTTCATTTTTGTTTTTAAGGTTTAATATCAGTAGACTTTTTCTTAGAAAAAAAAAATATGGAAAAGAGAAAATATATTATTAAAGGAATTATATTATCTACCAGCTGTGCCCTACAGTTTCACCCGCTACAACATTATAAAATAGAACAACCATAGCATGATGTCTAAATATAAGCTTCCTCCATAAATGGACAATTAAACACTAAAATATTTTTTCAATTCGAGCCAGTAGTACCTGAGATTAAGACATTCAACAAAACAAACTAACTTTTCCTGTTTATAATATTATTTAATAAAAGATAACATTACATTATTCATATCCCTAAAGTTCTAGCAATGCTTCAAACTCATATTTTTCCTTTTTACAGATTAATGTTTTGGACTGATTGGGGTGAAATACCCAAAATAGAGAGAGCTGGAATGAACGGCGATCCTGCTACTAGAAAAGTTATTGTTAAGGATAATATTTTTTGGCCAAATGGAATCACTATAGACTATACTAACGACTTAATATACTGGGTTGATGCTAAACTCCAGTTTGTTGATGTAATAGATTTTAATGGTGGTAACAGAAGGAAAGTTGTCAAAGGAGGTTTAGAATATCCATATGCTCTTGCCATTTTTAATGATAAACTCTATTGGACTGACTGGAAAACTTGGTAAGTTATTATATTTAATATATTATATGCAAGGCTGGGACTTATCTATAAGACCTGACAGTTCAAGACATAGTAGACAAAATGTACGCACATTCATTTGAGCATGCTTTTAGCATCCATGCGGTAAATTTAAACTATTTTTAATAATGTGATTGGTGTTATAAATTTTGTCTGTCTACAGGGAAATCCATACATGGGATATATCAACAAATGGTCCAATCAAGGACCTCATAAAGTCTGACCCAGTCCCAGTGGATATAAAGGTCTATGATGAAAGCAGGCAGATGATGCCAGCTGGTAACTATCCCTGTAAAAATAACAACGAAGGCTGTTCCCACTTGTGTCTCTTAGCTCCATCTAGCCCTGGTATGTAAAATTTTATCGTAAATCATTTTTCACTCAGAACTCTGTCTAAAGTTTTAATACAAATTAACTTCAAATTTATAATATCTAATAAAATCATAAATAACTAATTTATAATGTTTCCTTTGTAATATAACTTTTACATGTTTAATATTGACTACATTGTAATGTTAAATTACTAACATGACTAAAATCTGTTACTGGATCTTCTGTTATTAATGAAAAACATGCATTTGACTGGCTTACGGTTCCTTACAAATTAAATTCCCAAGATACCATATCATATTATCACTTTTGTAGTTAGCAATGTTTCATTCATATTTCAGGGTATGTGTGTGCGTGCCCAACAGGCGTCAAACTCAAAGAGGGCAGCAACACGACGTGCTACAACAGCCCCCAGTCATTGCTGCTGGTAGCACAACGCTCCACAATCTCTAAGATATCACTTGATTCCCCAGACTTTACACCATATACACTGCCATTGAAGGATCTCAAACGCGCCTTAACTGTTGATTTTGATCCTAAGACTGAGTACATCTATTGGGCAGATAGTTTGGTAATTAGTATTTCTAACATATTATAAAAACATACGCCTTTTTAGGCACATTGCCTAAATGGAAATTTTAGGCATAATATATTGTGATTCTCTTAAACATATTTTTCAGAGGAAAACACTTTTATCTACTAGTGAAATTCATTATAATTTTTAGCTTAAATATCTTATTGATCTGGCGTATCTAAATAATAATGTTTATTATATATATATTTTTTGCTTTGCAATTATTTTTGGCAATTTTTACTTTTATTTAACATAGCAAAATTAAATTATACCAATACAAGTTGTGCCGATCCCCATGTATCTGATTGATGATATTTTGATACTTAATTACATTATTTTAAAATTAATCTGTAACAAATTTTATAATTCATCTCTCTACATACTATAGATGACAAAATGATGAATTAAGACAAATTTCAGCCGTATTAATAAATTAATTTTTAGATCTTTGTTACGACAATAATTTTCCAGAATCACTATTTTATAATTAGTAGGCTATATAATTGTTGTTGTAAGTATAGCATAAACAGTAAATTTTATGTTTCAGTCCAAAACCATATCAAAAGCTCGCTTAGATGGGAGTGAACAGTCTGTAGTGATACACAGTAGTGGAGTACCAGATAGTATAGCTATTGATCCACTAGCGAGGATTATCTACTGGACAGATCCTGTGTCTGATACCATTACAGTGGCTAAACTAGACGGAAGCTCAAGAAAGGTGGGTAACGCTCGCCTCTCATAGCATCTTCTTTAGTAACCAATAACCAAGTGTGTACCATTAAACATCATAATATAGCATTTGTAGATTGCCACAATGTCTGTTCGTGATGAAATAAATAATTGGAAAAATAAGGATAGATAAATATAAAAAAATATTTTGTGTCGCTGAAGCTCTGGATATCATACTACAAATGAGATAGTAGTCAAAAGTCGGGAATAAACTCAAGTTATTTTAACATATTATAGGTTATTATTCACGACGAGTTATACGATCCGCGCGCGATAGCGTTGCACCCGGCCGCGGGCTGGATGTTCTGGTCGGACTGGAACGAGAAGAAGCCGAAGATAGAGCGCGCCAACCTGGACGGCAGCGGCAGGCAGCTGCTAGTCGCCGAGAAGCTCACCTGGCCCAACGGGATCGCCCTGGATACCGTAAACAACAAGCTGTATTGGGGTGATGCCAGGACACATAAGATTGAAGTAATATTTACTACATGATTTTTTACTCGAACAGCTAACTGCTTGAGAATGCACATTTTATATATTTTATTTTTGCAACTAGGAAACGAGCATGCAATCCAGTTGATGGTAAATGGCAACATGGCACTCGCGGACATTTATAATTAACTCCGGAAAGAAGAGTTCTACCTGAGGTCACCACAGATGCGATGCTGCTTTTGTTCACTTTATCGGAATACGGGCGAGTCATTTTATATATGACTCGCCCGTATTGCACTCATTTTGAATACAACAAGAAGCCACAAATATTCGGCAATTATTCGGTATTCGGTTATTAAGCCACTTTTTTCACTATTCACACACACAAATTATACCTGCTTCCGAAAACAACTGCTCGCTGCTACCGGGAGATTATAAATGAATTTTAGCAAATTGTGAAAGGGTTGGATAGTTTTGCGTTTGCCAACCACCACTGAGTTGTGACTGGTTACCCACGGAAAGTACTGAGTGATGCCGAATATTGTGCATTTCAGCCACGTGTCTCGCGGAATATTCGGTAATCGGCTAAGTAACTATTCGTGGCATCTCTACAACAGATCCTAGTTTATTATATAGAAAAAAATATATGTTGTTTTTTGTTTCTAGTCTATACTAAATCAATCATTGTACAAGTGTTTGAAATTTTCTAATAGGACTTGTGATATGGACTTATTTGAAACCAAAACCTTCAACTAATATATATACTTAGTCCTCTATGGTCAAATGATAAAATAATAACTTTATTTTAGGTCTCCAATATGGATGGTTCAAACAGGCAAGAATTACACAACAGTGACATTCTACACATATTTGGACTAACACTACTAGGACAGCACCTTTATTGGACTGATATGCAACGACGAACTTTAGACCGCATAAATAAGGACACTGGTGAGTTTATTTTACATACTTTATTTTACTTACTTTATTAAATCACAATGCCATGAAACAATGAATATGATCTCCGTGAAATGGCAAGTACAATATCCTAAAATTGAAACCTTTTATTGGTCTTCTTAAAAGAATGCTTTTTGGTCTATGGTAAATTTCACCTTATATTGTTTTTTATTCTCTGACACTTCTGGTCTGTGAACATCACAAACGTTAATTGTCTTTATATCATTTTATTTAAATAAATAGTAATCCCATACTTTCCCTGTCTTAGATTAAACAGGTCTCATATTGCTAATCTGACTTAACTGTGTGTGTCAGATCTGCAAACATGTGTGCTTTGCTTACATATTTATGTCTATTTTTTCAGGTTTAGGAAGGCAAGCAGTTGTTGAACAGATGGCTAACATGATGGGTGTGAAAGCATTCAAACTGGGCGAGTCATTGGGATGGAACAAATGTGCCGACAATAACGGAGGCTGCTCCCATCTGTGTTTCAATCGCCCGCAGGACTATGTCTGTAGTTGCCCATTGGGTGAGTACCTATGTACAATTCATTAAAGATTTGCTTAACAAACGAAAACCAGTTTATATTTTTCAAGTAATTGATTTTAAATCGATTGTGTCAGGAGGGTAATGTTTTTCGAGCGTACATATCTATGAATGTAGTTCTGTTTGTATGAATGCACGCGCTAAGCCCAAAAAGTTTGACGGATTGGAAAACATGACATAATATTAGAATATTGTCAGTTTTCATAGTGACACACGATATATAATTATTAAAAATGGCACCTGTAAATAGAGAAAAAAGGACACATTTTTAATTATAACAACAATGTGGGTATCAAATGAAAGCTTGTAATTAGACTGTTAAAAAAATTTATATATTACATAATACTTTTATGTTACTATTTTGACGAAAACTCTTTGTTAAGGCGATTCTTACACCACAAATATATATCACTGCTTCTCAAATTGGTCACGTTATTTACAAATAACTTGTGTTGTTTCAGGCTGGGATGTGACGGAGGGGGAGAAGGCGCCGTTTCTACGCAACGAGCCGGTGAAGCTGACGCCGGCGTGGGAGGGATCCAACCTGCCCAATGACACGCTTAACTTGAAAGGTATTTTGATGTGAAACATCTATACCCGCACGTAAACGTGATTGTTGGCGTGGCGATCGCCACACCGTATTTATTATAGCGCCATCTGTTATAAACTTTCGGAACTATTAAGGATCGAACAAAACTAAGCGGGCTTAGATGTTACTTCGACTAGTGTGGGGTGCTGTTCAGAGATGGCGTTATTTTCATTATGCTTCATATTTAGTTCCTGTCACAATCATATCTTTTCTTCTATTTGTCTTTACACATGTCTACATACAGGTCTTTTTCGGGACACTAAAAGTTAGCGTAAAGTATATATACTACTAAACTAGAAATCCTTTTTATGCTATTCCTTGGGCCATATTAATTATAATGGAGTAAATACAGAACAACAGTAGGGACTATGTTCAGGATAAGAGTACTTTATACAGGACAGAATCTTTGTCTACGTTGACCTTTTCAAAGTTCTTTTAAAAGATATAATAATATGTCAGAGTAATCTCGTCTTAGCATTTTATGACATACATGCGATTACTATAATGAATTAGCTGAGTTCTTGTCAAGAATTTATTGAAATTAATAAATAAGTATGCCCGCTTCCCAACGCAGTGACTTGAGTCCTCGGTACTGATGTCACATTTCCACAGCGGGCACAGCGAAGCTTTACTAAAACACATACAGGCTTCTTCAATAAGCTTGCGTGCACCTAAGTATTGCGACAAATTAAAAATTTATGTAAAATGTCGAGACTAATTTTAATATCTGTTAATGTAAAAATTATTGCTACTTATTTGTACAAATATTATTATAAAAGGATAGAAATACATGTTTAGTTAAGGATTAGTAGGAATATTATGTTTTTATAAAAATGGGCGTTTTCCATGAATTTCCGACATTTGATGCTTATATGCGATATGATCTGATGACGCAGTAATTCAATTGTGTATTTCAATTATTTTTTGTGATATTATATCTTAACATTTTCACGGTTCCGCGTCCCCTAAGGGTAAAAACGGTACCGTCTTACTGAGACTCCGTTGTGCGTTTGTCTGTCACCGCGCTGTATCTCATGAACCGTGATAGCTAGACAGTTGGATTTTTTATAGATAATGATTTTCTGTTGTTGCTATAATAAAAAAAATCTAAAAGCAGAACAAAATATATATTACTTAAATATTTATTTTATTCTGCCATACGAGAAAGGTGATTTTGCTCGATATTAATAACGGGAATATATAGACGCTTGAAAAATTCACAGAAAATTTAGTGATATATTTACTCCAAAAAAGAAGTATTTAAGGAGGGGGCTCCCATTTAACAAGAGTGATTTTTTGCCATTTTTATAAATAATGGTACAGAACCCGTAGTGTACGAGTCCCACTCGCACTTGACTGGCTTTTCACTTTTTTTTTATTTTTCCAGCACGGTAGCCCCCGAGCACGCGTCAACAGCGGGAATGTTGGGCGGCGCCACCCTCGTGACGGGCATCGTAGCGGGCATCACGTTCGCGGGTATCTGCCCGCAGATCGTGACGCTGGCCGCCTGGAGGGACATCTAGCGGGCACTCTCGCCCTTGCAGTCCTTCTGGGATCTGCTGAGACGCTCGCTGTGATGTGACAGTGTGTTGACGCCTAGTGTGATAGTGTTACGTCTGGAGTGTTAGTGGACTAACATCTAGTGCCGTGTTACGCTATGACGTCACGTTTGTGATAGTGTTTCATCGACTAGAGCGCCATTTGACAGGTAATAACAGTGTAGTGTCGGCTGGAGCGCCATTTGACAGGCTCCTATACGGAGATATTCTAGTTTATTAAACACTCGCTGTGA
Organism: Cecropterus dorantes dorantes; assembly: GCA_018249915.1. Taxonomy (NCBI): domain Eukaryota; kingdom Metazoa; phylum Arthropoda; class Insecta; order Lepidoptera; family Hesperiidae; genus Cecropterus; species Cecropterus dorantes. The sequence continues at coordinate 10,998 of DWLI01000881.1, read as the reverse complement.
TTTCAAATGTAGGGGACTGTGAGTGATATCTTTGTGGTCTGGCCTGGCTCGTTAGACTTGCCGCTGTGATGACGTCATAAGTATAGTACTATAGTGTAGTCGACTGAAACGTCTAGCCGGTCCGATGGCGTTGTTACAAGACCTCGTTGCTCGATAGTTTGCTGTACCCTTAGTACGAGATTATTATGTTCGCTTAAAACAATCATTGCATAGGTCGCCTATTATTTCAAAGTATAATGATAGGCCGAAAATGTAAACAAAAACGTAGTGTACATTTCAATTGGCAAAAACATAAATAAGGATTGTTTTAAATAGACATGTTCGTCTCATACTAAGAGTAGAGTAGTGATGTGAGTTTGTTGTTATAACCGTCTAAAGCGTCATATAGCGAGGAGCTTGCTGTAACTGACAGTGTAATAAGTGAGTGACAATGTGTGATAGTTGTGTCAAAGTGTTCAGAGATTGTTGAAAGCAAAGGTAATATGACTGAAGCCGTAATAGTAACTGGAATGGCAAAAATGCTATGCGCTAAAAAAACAATTTACGAAGCGACGGCGTTTTGTAAAATGCACTTTTAAAGCTTAAGTATTTTTGCCTTTCCAGTGATAATATGTTTTAAAACTAATATTAATGTTGTATTAAACATTTTATTTTGTAATGGGCTTACAAAAGGAGTTACAAAAGGACTTACAAAAGGAGTTTTTGGTGTTTGAGTACTCATTACATGATAAAATGCGATAGCTATGTTGACATTTTTATGTTTGCCGAATATCAACAGCATGTATGTACTTGTCAAATATAGTCCACATATATGCAGTTGGTACGTTTTTGATACAGGATCCGTATATTATATGTAAAACTATACATTTTTTATACTTGCCAAGTTCACTTCCTTTCCGAATACCCATGCTTGCACAGTTTATGGAATTGCTTATACAATTGTTATTATTGAACTTAATATACATTATCTAAACCAGGGGTGTGCGAAGATCGTTCGAATCGAATATTAATATTCGTTTCGAATCGAGTGGTTCGAACTTCCGAATTATTTGAAACTCGACTCGAATTATTCGAAATTCGAAACTCGAAGAATAATTGGAAAAATAAGAAACAATTGGAAGAATTAGAAAAAAAAATCAAATAATGCAAACAATTCGCGAATAGTTGGAATATCACTGGATTTTCGATTGATTCCAATTTAAATTGCATTGATCAATCAATGGAGTTCTTGTTCCTTGGTTGAATAAGTGATATAACAGTGAATCATTTCAAAAGAAAACAGTTGAAAATTTGCGTATAATAAAATAATTCGCGACTGATTCTAAATAAGATCGACTTATTCGAAATGTTTCAATTTATTCCAACTTTTTCCAATTATTCAATTCGAGTTACGAATTGAATGTTAATATTCGATTTGGAACGAATAATTCTTAAGTTTGAATAATTAGCACAACTCTTATACCTGTCCTTGATATAATTTAAATCGAGCAATACATTGTTGATAATGAGAAAAATTATATCGACGCAGGAAAGCGATCTTGTCGTATCTCGGAGAATACAACTTTACAATAGAGCAAAAACCCTATTTAAAAAATTCCAGATGACTTTTTTTATAGTTTTGCTCTGGGATTGACTAATTACTAACTAATACTAAACAGGAGACCATCTAATTAATATAAAAAAAAATAGATTATCTACTTGTTAGTCTCTTATGTTATTAAATTTCTAACCATTCTGAAACTATTAATTGATTTTATATATATAATTAGAAATTAGTATTTTTCCGAAATATGACAAATTCGCTTTTGCGTCGATATCATGACTAAGATTGATTGAGTACTGCAAATGGCCTTATATGTGGAGAAACTATAAGAAAGACTCATTTACAAATTGTCCACAAGTTTTAAACTATTGGGGCTGTTAACGACCTTTAAGGTCTTAGCGCCAGTTCGAGATAGGTTAGTTCCAAGTAGCTTTTCGTAACGCATATCTGTAAGGGATGCACTGGAATTATATATAATATTGTTAAATTTGCAACTTCATAGATTATATTATATTGTAGTTAGTACAAAAATGTTGGATTTACAAAATACATTGTTATTTTCAGCTTCCGGCTGATAGAGTTGCTATGGAGATAAATTTAATTAATTGTAGCCAGTTTTGTATTTATATGATTGCATTTGTATGGTGGTTTTAATTTTAATTGTTTTAAGGTAGATTGGGGTATAACCATATGAAAGAAATTACATACTAAATTAATATTTTCTTTTAAATTATATCTCTTAATAACACCGATATTAAGCACTGCCGTGTTTTGGTTTGAAAGTGGTGAAAATAAGGGACATATACTAATTTGAGGTAATCTATCTTAGTCCTCATGGGTAGCAACCCATTTGTGTCTAAACTCAGGTAAGACTAGTCTTATCTGGGGATGATTACAAATTTCATGCACGTTTGCTACGTTAAAAAAAAAGAACATAAAATTCAAAATTAGTGTGTATTAGGTAAAATTAGTCTAGAATTAGTTTCATATGGTTTTACCTTACATTACCCCAACTTACCTTAAATATCCAAACCCCCTAACTTTATCCTTAATTTAACGTCCTTAGCTGTAGGTATATCTGTTTAATATATTAATCCAAAGTGCTACTATAATTAAATGATTTTTAATGATAAATCTGGCTAAAGTTATATAATATAATGTTAGGATAAGGTTTATATTGAGAGTGTAATTTTAAATGGAGCGCACAGTCTCGATTTTATATAATAATAGTAAATATTATAATAATTTGACACATACAAAAATATAACTAACATAGACTAGACTCTGGTGCCTGTTGATTTGATATCAGCATTCAAACATAATATTAATATTCCTCGTGCCTGTAAATGGCGTAAATTTGTGAAAAAATATGTTGGGGATTCATTGTAATCTTATAAATTTCTATAATTTTATGTCTGCCTGTTTGTCTGTGTGTTTCATGTCATATCAAACCAAAACTACCCAATTTTCATTGATTGAAGATATATTTATAATCTGTCTCTGAAGTTAGAATTCTTTGGTTTACTAAAATCTACACTAAGTCTACTGTTTAAAGTAATGTACCCTTTTATTGCGTGTAAAACCGCGGGGTATACCTAGTGTTTGATAAAAAAGCCTAAGATTATTATTTTTAGTTATGTGGTCTATCAGTTTATGTTAAAACAAAATTTGTATTGTAAATGATGTATTCATATTCACGGTAGTGGGACCTTTTGTAGGTCGATTATGAAGGGATAACCGTACTTCTAACTGCATATTAAATGCTACTGTGTTCTAATTTGAAGGGTGTGGCAGGGGTTCACTTGTGGGAGGTGTTTCAACTTGTTAGTCGTCAGGGGTAGCAACGCATCTGTGGCCGACCTCAGGCTAATCGTATCTGGGGTCGAATTCAGACGTCCATGGGAAGAAGCAGTACTTACCATCAGGTGGATTACATGCTCCTTTGTTATTTCTTTACTATATAAAAATAATAATATAAAATTTGCATTTTATTCATGTTATGTGTATGCCAAAGATTTAAATCAGTAATGTAAAAAAAAATACCTCCTATAAGTGAAAGGTACCTAAGAATTTGTTTCAATTGCAAGAAGTTAGTATATTTAATTCAATATTTTATATGATAAATATGAAAATGTCATTTACATGCAATATGTTGCACTGGAAGAAAATTTCGTCACATTAAATTAAAAGTGACATTTTTTTGTATCTAAAGGATAAAACAAAGGTTATGTCCTTTTCAATACCGCATGTTTTGTTAATTCCACAAAATTCTTTTTTTTTTATGCTCACTTCTATATCGAAATTTAGGAAGAAAGCAATTGTTTAACAGACTGATATACTAACATGTTATTTAAGTTTACACAAATTGGTTTACATTTTACAGTTATATAAGTAACTAAGTTTTTGTCAACGGGTGTTAATTGTGCATTTGACTCGTATATAAATATTATGCTGTATTACATCTGCATTTTTAACAGATAATTTATTATAAAATGTCTGTTCCAAATAATTAAATGGAGATAATTTAAAATCAATTACATTGGCAAATAATCAAATAATTCGAAGCAAACTGCGGATGTAAGTTAGTACTGCACATACAATTATTGTCTGTCCATTGATTTTTGGGAATGTTTTTGATATTTTTGTGATTAATATTCAATATCAATTCAAGATTTGAAAATAAATGAGTAGAAATGCAAGCTGACACATTGCAACATGATTGAGCCACCTCAATCTTAATTTTGTCTACGTGAATAAATTAATGTCTATGTCAAATCAAACATAATCCTACATCTCTCATAGTTATCTTACTTTTAGTACCTTTTTCGTTATTCAAGCCAGATTTTCTTATCTTTTTTTAATCCTTATTGTTAAATAATCAATTTTGCGTACAAATGCTCAAATGTCACCGTAGTATGTAAAAATTGTGAAATTTGAGCAAATTTGACATATAGCTTTAAACATTTGAAATGGAAAACAAAATTTCGTAAAAAATGGATTTACAGATTATTTATTAATAACGGATAAGTATATCGGATGAATCAATCATGACTGTCAGTTCAGCTTGATATTTCTCTGTCAGTAAATATTATAAAAAGCGATTGTATTATGACTTTGATTATTTGTTTTACGTTCAACGTTGTATGTTCAAATTTCGTGACGTTCAGAAACTACTTGTGTTCATTAGGATGACCAAATATAATTAACGCAATCGATATGTTCAATGATCAAAGTGAGTGTTTTGTTTGCCTCATTTGCTAGCATTTTGTTAGGTTTTATTTATTGGATAGTAAACGTTTTTTTTTTAATTTCTTGTTTTTTATTTGCTTTTTCCTTTGCTTTTTTTACATGTTATTGACGAGTTAAATATTATTTGTCTATGACAAACTTCAGGGTCATAAATCGTCGTCTAAAGAGATTTTTTTTTTTAAATTTCAGTGTACACAACAGTATTCTTGCATACAGGATTTTTACAGATTATATTATTTAAAAAAATCAGTTCGATGGAATTTGTGACAATAATATGAATTTAAGCGAGTATTTATTAAATTTTTGTCACAACTATGACAACACAGATAATAGGAATACTTTGATGTTCTTTTACGATTTATTTATGCTTGTCTCTTGAAAAATTACTCATACATTGCTAAATCCTCTAATATCTGCTTTTATATTATTTATTTAATCTAGGAATTTAAATTAATTTATTCTATTGAGATACTATTTAATTTTTTAATCGTCTTAAAATTTTATTCTACTGAGCTATTTACAGGAATTATGATATATTTTTCTTTACAAAGGATAATTTATTGAGTTAAGTTTGACATCTAAATAAAGGCTTATAAGACGAAACAGGAATTTTACAAACATTAATTTGAAGGAAATACGAATTAGATATTATTTACCACTACGTATATAAAATGAATAGGTAGAGAGTTTTTATTATAAAAATACAATGTTATTCAGTACATTTAAAGTTCTCAAAGCAAGGATTTTACTTCGATAGATAAATATGATATTCGCAGGACTTTAAAAATATACTTTTATTTGAACCGTAAACCATCGATTGACAGTATTCGCATGGATAAGTAAAAATAGTTTTAGACGAGCGGTTAAAAAATTAACGTATTTTTTTATTTTTTATTCTGTTGTACACGAATCTAGTTACATCGCATTTTGATGAAACGATCAGAATTAACGCATACCTTAATTTTTTTTTAACAAGATTTACTGTATTATTTTTATTTTACTTTTCTTTTCCACAAAATCAATTAGATATCCATATCGTGGGGTGCCTAAGCAATTTATTTGTCTGCCATCTTGGGGAGTCCGCCATATTGGATTTGGAATAACCTATCGAGGTAATCATGCATTGTCGTCCTAAACAACCTCATTAACTTAATTGGTGTTAAATGTCATGTTCATAAGATCTCACAGTTAAAATAAAAGCATTGAAAATTAGTGGAAAGAATATTTACTAAAATGTAAGGTAATTACGAGTATTGTAGTAAGGTAAATGAGTACCAACTTAAGTATAACTACTTACCTTGTCTACAACATTTACCTTATAAGTTTATCGATTCGAATAGTTTTCCCGTCAGACTATGCATTTTCACAATATATAAATAGATCCACATACTTTCAAACGTCATATTTGTCCATCGAATTAAATATTAGAATATATCATATATCGATATTCATACTAACATAAAGTATCATAATATATAACGTGTTAAATGATATTCATATTGATAATAATATTTATATGTAATTGCAACGATGAATTATAATATAAGAAGCACTCCTTTAGTGTCGAAGGCTGTGAAATAATAGCTTTAACCTTCCCAATGTAGATACCATGCACCTTTCCCTTTATCTCACAAATGGAAAGTATTAGATAGACATATCTACAGCGAAATATCAGCAGTATTAGGTACTGCTGTGTTCTGCGTATTAGGAGTTTGTTAAGGCAGTTACTTCTCCGAAACATACCAACTTCTCTATAGGGATAGCAACGCATCTGTGCAGTGGCGTAGCGCAGGTTTATGCCGCCCGGGGCGGAAGTTGAAATTTTGCTGGCCAAAAAAATGGACCATATAAACTGACGACCAAAAAAAAGGTCGCCAAACCTAATGCTGCCGCCGAAAGGATTTACCGAAAGGAAATTTTGCCGTCCCCTAAAAAGTGCCGCACGGGGCGGTCCGCTCCGCCCCCCTACGCTACGTCACTGCATCTGTGTCTGATACCAGGTAGAACTCTTATTTGGGGGTTGCTGACAATCATGTGGGACAGTGACGGCCCTTAACCCTCAAACTGCTCGGTTTTTTTAAGTTATAAGACATAAGTTTTTTATAAGAGCTTGACTCTTCCCGAACGAAAATCATACATTTCTATCTGCTCAGACAAACCCTGGTTTTGCAGGGAGGATAGAAATGTATTTATGACCGACCACAAGTTCCCTACAGATATGAGTTGGCCAATATTATTTCTGTATCTAATTGTGTATAATTTAATATTGATCAGCGGTGTAGCGGAATGGGGAAAGGGAACTTACCGCGAAGGGCACTTTTTGAGGGACTAAAAGTTTAGATAATATAAAACACCGTTTATAAATGACTCAATGCAAAAATAGGCATCAATTTGTTCCTACGGGTCTGCACATTCAGCTTCAGTTCTTGGCAGCGAAGCCTTGAAGTTACTCTGCTTTATTGAACGTTGTCTAGACGTCTCTAGTAGCAGGACCGTCTTGCACCTGTAAGAGGCCAAGGGCACATGAAAATAATGGGGCCCCTATGAGCATACTAAAGTATTAATTTGTTAAAATAGACAAAGAACGTAGATAAATAAAACGTAGGTGTAACAATAATTTGCAACTCAGTGCTTACTTATTGCTTTATTTGAATAAAGCGACTTACTACCGTAACTTTTGATCAAAGGCACAACATAAAAATAATTCACAAATAATTTTGTTTTAAACTTTTAAATTTAAATACTTAATATATACTATTTTTATAAATTGATATTTATTAAGTATGCTGAAATAGGTGAACCTGATTTTCAGACGAGAATAAAGTAGCTATCAGTTATTGTTTGTTAATTGAGTAGGGATTAGTGGGTCTTCATTAATCATGGGCCGTGGGCACGTGCCCAGTGGGAAAGACGGGCCTGACACTTGAAACTATTGTCTATAATAAAACAAAATTAAGTTACACTACTTTTGGACATGTAGTGAAATTTGAACGAAACATTTTTTTTCTTATTATTGATAATAATACGTGTGCAATCACAATTAATATCTTGGGGCCGAACACTATCAAGTGCTTGCACCTTTTATATATAATATTTAATTTTATTTCCTCGTTTGCAGTTCAACTCGTGCCCACTGCGCCGCATCCCTCAGCGCTACGTGATCGGCACCACCACCAAGATCGACCTGGGCGACTTCAAGCTGCCCGCTCACCTAGATGACGCATACTTCAAGAAGAACAAGAAGAGCACCAAGCGCAGCGTCAAGCGCAAGCAGGGAGAGGACATCTTCGCCGCCAAGAAAGAGGTATATCATTATAAGATCACCTTTTCTTAATAGCTGTTTTCAGCTGAAGTGAGTTTTTAGGCGCCCGTAACCCTGTGTCTTGTGTAGTCATCTTCAAATATGACAATAGTTTACACAGTTAGGCTATGTAAATTTGTCAAGGTGTATGCTCTAAATTTACAGTGTGCTAGATTATGATTCAATAATATTTGCTATCTTTATGCTCATGAAGTCTAGTCACTAATAAATTGGCTCTACGACATGGGATCCTGTTCAAAATATTTTTTACAAAACATTTAAATTCGCTTGTTTGTTTTCAGAAATACGTTCCATCAGAACAGCGCAAGACAGACCAGAAAACGGTGGACGATGCAGTGGTGAAGGCGATCGGCAAACGCGCAGACAAGAAGCTGATGCGGGGGTACCTCAAAGCGGCCTTCGGTCTACGCTCCAGCCAGTTCGCGCACCGCCTGCGATTCTAATTAGGATAAGCGTCAATAAATTTTGACACAATTTATTGCTTTTTATTTATTTTACACGTCGAAAGTCAGGGATGCGTACCTAAGGCCAACCCACACGTACCACAACCATACTACAATTACACCACAATATACGCCCCACCAGGGCGTATATTTTGTATTGAAAATGAATAGTACTTTACACGCATTAATTTTGTAGTAGTTTGTTCGCAACCACCAGCGACACGAAGAACTAGTGGCCAACACATTGCGTCGATGCAATGACAGTGTGCACACGCCGCCCCATTTGTAAACTGTCAGCTTGCGACGTAATCACATCTACAAGCGTTGTCGTTGCGATGTAGCCACACGTAGCCACTGTTTGACTACATTTTGACGCTGCTATATGGTGTGGTTGTGGTACGTGTGGGTCCACCATTGTTAGTTAGTTATTGATAGTTCCACTATTATTTTCGTTGGAAATGTTTGGATCTACTAATAGTTGAGATCAGAAGATTTACATGTTTTTCGGTACTAAGCTTGGCCTTTTCTTTCAAACACAGATTTTTATTTTATCGTCTCGTTATAATAGGTTTGGCATTTAATATCGAATATTAAACTATTCAAAATTCTCAAAACTATTTACAAACGTGATATTCGACTTTTAAATTCTATGCTATACTCGCAAAGTAAAGACGAATAGATACTATAAAGATAGTATGAGTAACTTCTTCCATTGTATTGATCCTCAACGAATACCTACGTGCGGACGGTCTCGATTTTATAGCACGAATTAATGACCGCCTGTATCCGTGTGTGGCGTTTATCGTCATTGTATAGCAGACAGCAAGTGACTTGGCGAATGGTTCGCATGTATCTAAACACTGTTTTAGATTTATTAGGGTTTCCTTATGTTTTGATGATAGAAAGGCAAGAGTGGAAACATGTGATGATGGCATTTATTGACGGTTAGAGTGTCGTTCAAGGAGTCACTTGTACCGCGGCGCGGGGCGGGCGCGCGCGGACGGCGCGTTGCGTGCGCGGGGCGCGTGCCGCTCGCGCCACTCCGACTCCAGCTTCGCGTATACGCCGCCTGGAATACAGGTGGTTTTGTGACACAGTGTCAATGGGGAATAGATTCTCTTTAGAATTATCCATAGGTCAATACTAAGGTAATTTTAAGTATCTTAGTATTGACACGTGAGATTATTTTTATGTATTCGCTTTTATTTCCATGAATGAGTTACGATGCGTGACTATGAACGGGTGAAATGAGATTAAAATTCAACGTATTTATTTAATAGTATTAACGAATACAATGGTTAATTTTGTGGCGCGTACTGCTCGGAACTCTTCTATGCTGTTAAAAAATCTATAAGGTACCACGCCACGCCAGTTAATTATATTGTCGACCAATGGCAACGATCGTCCATGTAATTCAACAATTAACTATCGACATTCGATCATTTGATTGACGATCGTTCAATTTGTGTATGGGCACCCTAACTCATATGGTATAGTTATAGAACATACCCGGATGATGGTTGGTACGTGGCGCATGATGCAGGCGACGGGCGAGCGCTGCCCGCATGTGCGTGGCGGCGCGCTCCTCGAAGCGGCGCTGGCCGTCCTGGTTGCTGCGCGCCGACAGCGACGCCACCCACACGCGCCCGCTCACACGCCCGCACGCGCGCGACACCGACCGACGTGCACTTTAATATTATATTATTTATTCATAAATACGTGCACTACAACATTATATAATAAAGTTGAAAAACTTGATCTTTTTAAGTAGCTAAGTATGTTACGAAATTCGCGTCTCGAGTTTTTTAATATAATTTTAAATTATTGGTCTATCATGCAAGATGATTTCATGCTTTTGTATTAAAGTACGTTATTTACAAAGTGATAAATTAATATGGTAATTCAAGGCTAAGGAACGCAAAATAAACTCACGAGTGACAAAAGAATATTCTTATAAATTAATCTTTCATTTTGCTTTTTAATAAGTATATTATTATGATTATTAAAGCAACGGTTTACGTAGTTTGAAACTGAAGAAAAAAGTGGTGATAAATAAATAAAAATAATCATAATATAAGTCGACCAAGCTAACTAGACGAATGTCAAACGTGACGTCACTCGCAAGCTCGCGAGTACTGTTGACAAAAATATAGCAATAATGATTTTTTGTGAAAGGTTGATTTCAATTACTTGTGAATTTTAATAAATTTCTGTCTTAAAAATTTATATATATATATTTATACTTAAACGACGATTTTTTTACTTATTTTGGTTAAAATTGTAACAAAAACTAAAGAGTACAACAAATTAATTTTTGCTCATTTATTCTTTTACCTAAAATGAAACAGATTAGAGAGTTTAGGTGCGAATGGTACTAGGACGAAAGCGGGGCGTGAGGCGGGACCGGGTAGGGAAACCGCATACCTTCCGTTGGTCTAGTT
>DWLI01000880.1:0-18004 GCA_018249915.1 Cecropterus dorantes dorantes | reverse complement strand
TCATAAATGTGAGTAAAAAAGTGGATTTCAGCATATACTCGATGACTACAAAAATCTGCAGCCGGATCTTAGACTATCAGCCGCCTTTATTACACGGGAACATTCCAGCATTGCTATCGTTTACATCCCGTTTATCGATTTATATTAAGAAAATTGCCTATATATCGTGATATACGTATATACGATATGTATGGATTGGGAGTATAGAGATAGAAATACATCTAGAAGATACAATATGCTGTACACAGATCAATAAGATGAAAACAACGGGAGATTGAAACCTTAAGGATTTTAATGAGCAATTATAAAAAAAATACCAAAAAAGATATATAAGATTAAATATAAATTGACGATTTTTTACAGTAATGAAGTACTTTATTAATTATGACTAAATATAAATTATCGTATTTTTAAATTAAAGTAAAATTGGTAAAAGTTTTTAGGCTCCTTTACCGGTATTAGTTGACTAAATACTCGTAGAATCAAATAAATTCGATCAATATTTTGGGACGAAATAACGGACAGAACTACTAGTTCTGCTCAGTTCGGAAGTGGAACTGATTTCATATATCCCATTTCATCGTATATAGTACGGAAGTGGTGGTTTAGATATGAACAAATAATTGGATTGGTTGTAAATTAAATCAGAAGGACTACTTTTAACGATGACCAACACTTAAAAAGACATCCGTTTCTCAACTAGTTTGAAACGCTAACGTTGGCTGACCAGATTAGAAAGTTATTATCGGCGATCTAGATCGTGATAAGTTTTTTTCTGTAAACAACTATTCTTCTGACACTGTCTTCTGATAATATCTGCCTTTGTCCTCACGTTCTTGTGAACTGGAACGCAGAACAAAATTCTTATATACATACTTGATCATCTTGAGCCGGTAATGTACTTACGTTATATACAGTAGCAAAGTGTCTACTTTTGCGGGCAGTAAAATACCGCGTGAACGTGACAATTAGGAAAATACTTAATATGTACGGAATAGGACAAATACTGATAAATGTGTTACATTTTCAAATAACAAATTATTGACATTTATTCATTAATGAGGAGGCTAAGTGAATTGCAGAGTATTACGTTTACGATAAAGTCGTTCCATAAAACAAGTTTGAGATACTAGGTGGTACAAATCTAATAGAGATAAGTTATGAAATGCAAACAAATTTAACTATATCTTCGGTGATGACTAATGCGGCGAGACCCTCAATTCGTTGCTAGTTAAAGTACGGAACCAGTTTGATAGGTCTGCCACAACTTAGACAAGGTAAGCGTACCATATATTCATATTTGTATTTATTAGAGAGAGGTAAATACTCTGCGCGGGTAATTAACATTCTATAATGATGTTCCGCTCTGTCGTGGTTTGTCGTTGGCAGAGGTAACGGGGAATCCGATCCATTTATCGCGCTTATCGCAAAGCAGTTTCTAGAGCTATTATCATTAAAATGTTTATTGCGATATGCGGCAAAAATAGAAACAGTTCATTCACTTATTGTTATTTAATTATATTTACATATAAAGAGACTCTTTCTTAGCGTGTTTGTGGTTCTTTTATGACACTTTTTATGAGTTCAAATATTCACGATATTTTTTTCAATAACTACTATTTCCTATAATCACGGTTTATTTAGTATATTATAAAGTACATTTTCAGAAGCCACCTATTGACGAGCTTAGTGTTATCAATAATTTAGAGATCTAGACTAGACTTTTGACCGTGTCTGTCGTTGCTTTGTAGCATGTGTTTCGTATCTAGATATAAGTAGTCAAAGACAAAATAGTAGACTGCCGCTTTTGTCTTTGTTCGTTATCTACATATTCTTCCTTTTTAGTATAGATATTAAAGAGCATTAGTATTTTCTTTAACATATATATATATTGTATACTGCATCACAGGGACAAATCTCGTATTTTATTTAAGTAGACGTCTCGTTAACATTACTGAACACGGAAACCTAGATACCGAAGTCGCGAAGGATAGGTCGAAAACAAATGCGATGGGTAAACAGATGATATCTAGTCAGATTCCAGACAATCTGTGTAAAGCGAAATGTCTAACGCAGTGTTTTTCAAACTTATTCTTGCGACGAGTCTCTTGGTACGCGAAAATATTTTGCGACTCCCTATCCCCCACTGTGTTCAGGCCTATACTTTATATCATCACAAATATTACATCCATACAATATTTGTATATTTTCATTATTAAATGTATCGATCTGTCCCTACAAATAAACTTTAATAAAGTCCTTTAATAAACATTTTATTAGTTATTTTTTTATTTTTTATGATATTTACATTCTTATATCTCAGTTACTCAGGTTTTGCTAGCTCTTGGGACCTTTATATTGTAGATACCTTCCAGGGGGTCCTCGACACTTTGAAGAACACTGGTCTAACGGGTGTGTCTGGGTTCAAACTGGGCGCTACGTTCAGAGTGACAGACGTTCTCCTTGTCCATGCGCTAGTCAATCTTTCAAGCTATTATGCCTGAACTAACTTCGCAGATTGCTCGGCGGATATGTTATCACTCAACAAATTTTCCGCTTGTCTGCGTTTACGCTATTTGTTAATGTTTTGTATTATATCCACTGGGTATTGGTAAGCAAGTTTATATAGCGGACTTTGGTAAAACACAAAACAAGAAAATGCGACCGACTGACTGATTCATCATCGCATAATCTAAAATATATAAAAATATAATCTATCATTACAAAATTTGGACTATAGATTTCTATAACATTGCCTATTAGGATTTTTTTTAACTTTTTAACCCCGGGTGAAAAGCTTTTTTAAATTCTCACCAGTTTGAATTAATCACTATGATAATTAATATTTGGTTTACTAGTCAATTACATATAGTTTGCTGTCGCTAACTTTGTTTTATAAGGCAGAATTAGTTATGGGCATGATACGTGATACAAAATGACGATATCTATATTACCATCAAATCACAAACTTCAAGTAAAATACTTGTATGTTTTGTTGTTATAATTAGATGATTATAGAAAGCAATTATTATGTCGTAAAAAAAGAAACCTACTCACCCTATTGACCAAACTACCGAAAGCGAGTACATTTTATTATAATTCTATAACATAATTTACAAGTATTATTACATTCCCAAAAATACACATTACAGAAGACTAATGCTTCCTCTATCTTAAAATAATTAGAATATTTTATGATCCCCAATAGCATCCTGATTCAAATATGCCTCGTAACACGGCCTCCATGCCATACTATCAGAATATAATGAATACAGATGGCGTGGTTCGTTAAAAATATTCCCTGAGTTGTGGTACTTAGTGGATTTATGTGAATTGCTTTACCCAATAAAGTAAGAGATGTCTCGTAAATCGTTAGAACACTGAAGTGAAGTCAGGCGACACCTAGAGTGGGCGCATCCACCGTTAGCCGTAAGGCTTTGAACATACTATGGATTTAAGACAGTGGTCCTTTATTCCGAGCCTCGTCCAGGAATTCGATTTATTATTTGAATGTAAGTGTTTATGCCATAACTTTGTTTTTGAACATGGTTTTAAACGTGTAATACACAATGAATGATTATGAACATGCATAGGGTTTGTTGATACATTTGTATCGTCGATTACCGGGTGTTATTTTAAAGTATTGTTTCGTTTTAGATTGGTTATAGTCGTGTACTTTACTTTTACTAGTGAGCGAGGTAGATAAATTAATATAATTATTATATTTCCAATGATATCAGGATCTGTTTTTATTTGTTAATTCTTAAAATACGTATATACAAAGTGTTTTTACAAAGTTAATTATTTGTTAATTTTTTTTATTTCTTTTATAATGATTTATTTATTAAATCAGGCATCGGTTACAAAGTAAAACCAGTTGATGGCTGACTGACTTTGCGTTAAGCAGCTTGAACGGTACAAATAGTTTACTTTTAGAAGTAAGCATCTATGTCGACCTACAAGTAGACAGTATCGAGTAGCGAGACATGGTTCGGTGACGGCGATGTGTAGGTCAATAATGAAAATTGATATAAGGTATACGAATGAGCCCGAAACTGATATAGTGACTAAAATTATGGCGGAGATTATATTTCAGTTGAAATGATTACGAAATTTTATATCCTATGAGATGTTTAGTCACTTTGTTTGCTTAATATCGTACACGTTTAGGCCATTTTACGGTCCGTATGAATCGTTTAAAAATGCTCCAAAGAGTACATTTTTAGGCATTTATGTATTTGTACAATGTATGATAGCTAATGACTATTAAGTCGACGGATAGTACAAGAATAAAATAGGACTCTGATAACTTAACATATTTATTGTATTTGGGAGTTATTATCAGAGTTTAATTACTTTAACCATGTTACAAACTGGTTTTCTAAACTATAGAAAATAATGAAAGATATAATACGAGTATATATTTTCTAGATTATAAATACACGTGTGCAATTCAAAGTCGTGAATTCAATGGTGTAATTATAGATGGGATAGAAATACTAACGGACCTCACACATACGCTGACAAAGGGTAGGCGGGAGATGCAGCCGCAGCAAATACATCCCACACGAAATCTATCCAATAAATACCCAAAAAGCTTGTTCTGCGAGCATTCCGCGTCTATTGTGTTCCTTGCAGATATATCTTGCGTAAGGAACTTGCCATTCGCGCCGGTTATGCTCTCGCTCTACCCACCTTCAAAGACCTTCGACTATAACTATCGGGACGTCATGTACTCGTACATTACTGGTTCTGATAGTACACTCGTTTTGAGCGAAGTATGGCGGGCAGAAATGGACAGGCTGGAAGCTTTGCGGTTCGTCAAACAACTTTCGTATATCGACCACAGTGACCGGTTATCTAATGCAATAGTTGACAAATCGCTCAATTGTCCCGGGTCGGTAGGATGTCGGGTTCTAACTAGTTGGGTGGCGGGTTGCGCAACTCGTAAGTTGGCGACTTGAGTCCGCCTGACGAATGCCGGAAGACGTTTAGCTTTATTGTACTTTATTGCGATTGGTCAAACGGAAAGTATTTGTCGATTTGTATTTGAAAAGATATTTCCATTACTGGTAATTCAACAAAATCCATTTCTCATATTTCTTCCATGAAGTCATAGATCTGAAACTTTTACGATCTCTCATTTATAGAAGTACCTTTTGTTTCGTTAAATCTCGTGAATGACAGTTACGGTAGAGTAATGGAAAATAAATTGTATAGGCATAAAATATGAGTATAGGTGAGGTATATGTACCTATATGTAGTTTTATATTATAGTTCTGAAACCGTTTGTAAAAACTTAAACAATCATAAGAAAACTTTAAGTATCTAAAGAAATATCTATCATTAAATTCTTAAATATTTTTTGTGGTTGGAACATTCAATATATAATAAAAATCAATGACAAAACCTACCTATATTGTCTGGCTTATGAACCACATAACTTACATTCAGTGTAAAAAATTGAAACATTAATGGAATTGATATTTTTGTCCGCTAATAAATATGTTTTCGAAGGCACAGCAGGGTGTTATTTGCAATTTTCTCATCTTTTGAGACATTTGCATAAATATAAGAAAAGTTTAGCGGACGCCGTTTTGCTCGTTTAGAGAATAAAATTTTGTTTTTATATAGCCTTTATTTATTATCTTTTTATTCATTTTTTCCTTACCAAGTCTCTACTACTGAGATACAGATCTTTTATTGAAATCTTTTTCATTGAAATATTTTTATTATTACAAAATATAACCAAAACTAATTTCAAATTAAAGAAACCTTCCTTATAAATATTCCTTTTTACTTTTTCATGAATTATTACTTATATAGCTATACAGGATATATTTTATACGATGGCTCCTTGAACCTGTGAAATTTAGTAGGATAGTAAATACGATCTTCTTTATACACAGCAGAAGTGAAACTTATTAATAATTATATATAGGACATTGCTCACCAAATTGGAGTTTTTATACAAGCTGCAAGATAAAATAGTTAGCGTGATTCAGAAAGGAATACAGTGCCATCTAGTTGTAGTGCATACAATTCCTTTTGTAACACATTTTTGTTTCATCGAGTTTCGAATCAAAACGATTCTAAAGAAGTTCCATTTCAAAAATCTTCTTTATTAAAAACGCTTGTTTTTGCAAAAGAGAAAAGTCTTGTCATTTTTATGATGATACTGACAAATGTAAGTGCAGGCTCTTGCGCTGTTGATGTAAGATTAGGTAATTTAGTCTGAAACTTTTTTATTTAATGGGCTTTAAAAATACGCTTCTGGTAGATGTACTTCTCAGATTTTTGTTTCATTTTATGGTTATCGCATCTGTGTTTTAGCTGATTTTTATCTAAAAAGCTTAATGCGTGTTGAAAGCAAAATGTTATAAGTAATATATTGCTTAAACACTCATTAACAAAAATGGGGAGTTATAACTTTACTTTACTTTTTGTTAAAATTTAGCAGGCAGTAAAAAGAAAATAAACTTAATTTTCTAAAATACTTTACATATTCATAAATAAACAGTCTTACAAATGAACATTAGCAATTTTAATGCAGCTTGTTTGTTTTCCCTTTTTACAATTAAGTTATATTTGTAATGCACATACCTAATTGTTAAATAATTTAGTTAATATTTTGTTATTCTCCAATTAAAATGCATTCTTATAAACATTAGTAAATTTACAAGAAAACAAATATTATTGCAAACATATACTCGATTTAATCCGCTACTACACCTACTTGAGACGAGTTCTACTTATAGTGTTTAATTTTAAAATAATAACGATAAGACGGCAGTGCCTTTAAAAATATGAGAATTTTATAAAACGAGGGAAATGGATTCACTAAATCTGTTAAACATTTTTAGTACAAGTCGTTTATATTTTTTACTTGCCTAAGACTATCTTTGACATATTACAAACAAGTTTTGTATGAATGAAATAACAGTTCTGGCTTTAAAGGTCATAGATTGTCTCAGATTTCAAATCGAGCTGTAGCTATTTCAATGTAATGAGTACAATATTTCCATACAATAAATCATTGTTGTGTCTCGCGTTAATTGTAATAAGCTTCAACTAAACTTAGGCCTATAATAAATATAATTAGAATACGAAGTGAGATAAATCATTACACAGGAGCTACTATTACGTGACTGCCTTAGTTTTATAAAATAACAAAACCTACTATTGATTTTAATGTATTTTTTAAGTCCAATATATTGTTGCATGTCCGTTTGTTAACTTAAGGTGAAGTAAGTGTGTGAATTCACCGAAATCCTAACCAATTACAAAATTAAAGTGATTTAAATCAACAAACCGATCGCTGTGTACATTTACCAAAACGTTGAAAATCAATAGCAAAAGTAAGATGAAATCGAGAACCGTCGCCAATACTGAAATTTATGATATTTGGGCTCTAGATTCTATTAGCGGAGCGAAGTGAATCGTGTGAAACACAAAGAAATCTGCGAATCTTATGGCGAGTGGCCGGCAAACAAGCTACCTATGCACCGCGAAATATTTCCCGAGATGGACTTGTGTTATATTTTGTGTTGGCGAGTGCGATGTGCCGATATCTGGGGAGCGCGCGAGTTCGAATCGTCTATCGAGTCTATGATCGGCTTCGACGAGAGGTCACGCGCGTTAAACGTAAATCAACATATCTCGCGACGGGAGATCTAGCCAAGCATGCGCCCGCCCAACAAAAACTGAATTTTATAGCCGTAACACTACACCTGGGAAAAAAGTAAATAAATTGGACAGCCCGAGTGAACGACCCCGCTCCTGCAATGGTCCCTTGTCGCCATAAGATTCACGTATTTTTATGTATCATGCGTTATTCCATTGATTGTCACAAAATACAAAAATAATATTTCATTTACTTATCTAGTAGTAGTAGTTACACTAAAATTAAGACTATGACCATTGGAGGTATTATTTACTACTTGACTCAAACTACACAGTACCAATAATTGTATATTAGTATATTTCAAAATGACGAAGTTATTTTGTTCCTTAAGATTATTTATTGAAATAAAGCGTCGCTGCCAAATGAGAAGAAAAAAAAAAACCTTCATAGTATCTTAATACTTGCATTGCAAATTCTATTGCAATTTCTATTGCAGTTTTTAAGACATATCTATATATGTTTAAGAATTCGTTTGTACTTATGCCAACTGGTACCTATGGTTAAACCATATTATAACCACCGCATTATAACCTCACATACGGTTTTAACACAAGAAAATAAAAAATATAGATAAGAATATCTTCAAGATTTAAAGTTTGATTCAACTCAAACTGGCTATAAATATTTTGTGATACATAAGGTCTTTAAATATACATCTACTTCATGCAAGTTACTTTGCGCACTAGTAGAATTTAGGTAGATCTGTTTCTCTCATGTATATACTACTTCAACAATGTCCTATTTCAAAAGTCATATCCAATATTCTTCGGTATGAAGCCGTAAAATCTGTCATTTATCCTAACACTATAAAATACATTGTTATTTATTAAGTAACATCTTAAAAGTACTTTGATATTCTCACTAAACTCAATAAAAATTATAGTTAAAGTATCTGTGCTTCGCTACGGGACAATACAAATAGTCGCCATCTTTAAATAGTGGAAAATATCGAAATCAAAAGTAGTCTATAAGTTGACCAGGTAATGAAGCTACACCCATGCAAAATTTCATGTAAGTCACACCTGGCGTGATTGAGTAACGAACAGACACACCATCTCATTTTTATATATAAGTATAGATTTTTCAATGAGTGAGTGTCTACTATTTGTTTCAACATAAAGTTAATTCAAGTGGAACCATTGTATATGAAAAGACAGTTACGCGATTCGAAGCTATATTAGTGTATGTAGCAAATTGCCGCTATATGTCGCATTCATTACGTTGCGTTCGGCAGCTAGACCCTATGCCTGGATCAGGCACTGTCGTACGACCTGCCTCGGTCGAGTCGATCGAAGCGATCTCTATCTTTGCAATCGATTCTTATCGTGACAGTTTTACGCGTCGTGTCGCGATTCACTCCTCTTGAAGCATCGGCGTCGGGTGCAGCGACAGGAATAATGTATGTTTATATCGTTTCCTGACAAATATGATGTTAATGTTTTCCTTTTTAAGAAATTATTTACTAATTACCTTACAAGCACTTCATACGAGTAATAAATTAATTATAAAGTTCACATTATATACAAACATAAGCTTAATCTGCAATATTTTCGTATTTACCGTAGTTCCTTTACATTATTTTGTTATTGTCTATTATCTCTAATACCAACCGAAAATCTAGTATGAATTTTTTTTAATGCTTTGTATAAAAACTTGGACAAATTGTCACGAATTTAAGCATTGTGCTTCTACTTATTTTATCTTGATCATGATAGGAGTCGATTTTCATTTTCTTTAATGGCGAAGAAATATGTAGACTAGGAGCTGTGCTAGTCTCAAAAATCTCAGACGTGTGTAAATTCCATGAAGCAGTTCTTGGTTAATGCTAAATACTCATTCGAGTTAACTTTTCTAAGTCGGAGACAAGTGATACTCGATATAGAACACGATAACGGAAAACATTTACATTCTTTAATAGAAATGCATTAGTTGATAGAATAACATTATAAATTCTTGTAATAAAATTTAGCGACATATTAATTACACTTAGACGTTTCAAACAGTTTCCTGCACATAAACGTCGCACCTATCCACGATAGATACGTACGTTGGTTTGTTTATTCGAAGTGGAAGATAAGGCTCTATTGACGCTCCCGATACTAGCCGTCAGGTTGTAACGTACGAGCATCTGAAAAGAAATCTCCGCGCTAAAAGCGTTGAAAGATAGTGGACGCTTACATCCTTCCGATATCGGGTGGGTTCAGACTGGTGTGATAGCGCTAATGAACCCATGTTGCCGTCACACAACTGGCACGGTTTGAACGATGGCGCGGCCATTAGAGAGAAACCCAAGGCCGGCTGAGGGAGGACAGCTCCGGTAATTATATAAAACAACTAACGCTTGTCGAGCTACGGAGCCACTTAGCTCGCCAATTCTGTTGCTTTAAGCCTTTAGAATACCTGACGCGGAAGAGTTACTGCACTCTAATGTTAATGCCTTCGTTTAATTTACCACTTCAAATTATCATAGTAAATAAAATGTCCAACAAAGAACTAGACTAGCTACTATACTATGATTCTATCTCAAAAGCTCTTACTGTGTTTCATTAGATACTAGTAACAATAAGTAATTTAGATATGCGATTGTGAGTGCCGCAAATATTTTAGAGTATCAATGATTACTATTTTAATGCTATATATAATACTTATATGTATTCAACCAAGTTGTAGCAATATAAATTTAAGGAGTATTAACTTTTTTATAATATTGAAACGCAAACGAGCATGCAGTCCACCTGATGATAAATGGTCACTGCCGCCCTTGAATAACAGTAATCGACCCTTGATAAGAACAGTCTTACCTAAGGTTGGCCATGGATGCGTTGCTACTCCAGAGGACCAAGTTGAAACGCCTCGGATAAGTACATATTTAAGTGTGGTAAGTGAGACATCTCCCTTACCACACTTACCAATTATTATCGATACACATTGAACGACAGTGAAGTCTCTTTATTAAAATCAGGCATGCGTATTGTAGTAACGTTAATTATTTATTATATCCAATTATCCATACTATTTTATTGAAAACATTACTGTAATTCCATTTGTGCGCCAGGCGTTAAAATACGTACTAATTTGAGATCATGAAGGAATTTATGGGAGGGTGGCACACTATTAACGATTAGATGTTTCTCAATAATAGTGCTCACAGCACACTTACCACGATCTCGATTCGAGGTGCTAGGTGAGGATCGCATCGTGATAGCAGCAACAATCTTGTCTAAGAACCGCTAGATTGATAAATGAAAATTGAGAAGGGCCTGTATCTCGGTAGTAATTGTACGGCACACAGAACACACGACCCCGTTTGCTAGACGTTGCGGTCGTGCCTAGTGTTGCCAGGAATTTTAATTTGTTGGGATTTTATTTTAACGTTACATTGGTTTTCTATTAACCATTTGTAGCTGTAATTTTAAGGTTTATCTGTACTTATATATAAAAATAAGATTGCGTGTGTCTGTTTGTTACTCATCCAATCAATAACCTCTGGATCTATTTTAATAAAATTTTGCATTGATGTAGGTCCTACCTTATTAATCTGGTTAACTTAGAGGCCATTTTATATTTCGATATTTTGCACTCTTTAAAGATAGCGAAGCACGAGTACTTCACCTAGTTGCAAATAATTGTTCAAAAATTCACACACCTAAAAATGTTATGTTACGTTTATATGTACTCGTATGTGTTTTGGTTATTACATTCATATTCACACTCGTTTTTTAAATAAAATTTAAGAAGAGTAAAAAAGAAACTCCCCTAATTAAGTTTGTAGACTTAAAAAGAACTCGCAAATTAATGATACACATGATTGACCTTTTACAGTAAGCCACTTAAAACATCCTACATTTTTGCTACTAGCCTGGTCACATTACTCACTGAGTCTAATGTCAAAATATAAGATGCAAGCGCCCGCAGGCGTGTGTTAGAAAACGTGTACGCATTTTAGTCGATCTCACTTGACAAATAACTATGTGGGCCTTTTCGTTTGATGGAACAATTATCTAATATAACGTATCTTATCGGTACGGTTAGTTATTGCTACACTAACGACCTACCCTGATGGAGCATGGAACAGGTACTTGTTATGTTTGATTTTTATGTTGCCTTAGTGTGAATCGTTGTTCCGTACATGTTTATTATTTAAATCTTTTTATGCTTTACAAATAAATATATGAAAGTATTTTCCATATCACCCACGAACCTATAAATGTACAATAATATTATTTTGTCGTATATAAATATGAATGTATTTAAGAGATATTTTTATCATATCGCACCTTTAAAGTAAGAGTGACGTAAGTGCAAAAATGTTCAAATTATATACAAAAAAACACCTTACGAAGTGACACATTCTTATATCACCATAAACTCCTCTATGTTGTTGGAGTGCTAATGTCGGAGGGAGGGAAATTAAAGGCAATAATCCTGTTTCAAAGGCATTTTGTCGAGAGCATGGTATTCGCACTTATGTCATTTTCATTTTAAAGCAACCATATCATGTAGGATGAATTATACATTGTCGAGTATATGTAAAATTGTATATATACACTTACTTTTTAATTTTATTTCACACCGATCTTTACATCAAATATTGATGCTTTGCATAAATAATGGCACAATTCAAAAACTCTAATTTTCTAGGAGAATTAGGTAAAAATTAAACAATGCTTTTTGTTTAATAAGATATAAAGTTCATTAAGCAAGTTTTCAATTTTAAAATAATATAATAAATATACAGCTGTATTTTTAAGTTAAAATTTATAATTATGATAATTTTGAATTATGCGTCTATTCATACATTGCAGCTATGTTACAAAGGATAAATATTAGATAAGAATTATTGGTATTGTAAATACTTTTACGTTAGAGATATCTGGGGAAACTAGCGTTTTATGTACCAACTGATATTGCGCTGAACTGTAATAGCTCTAAATTAGATCCGAGATAGATATTCGACAGCTAGTAGTCGATTTGTGACAAAATCGGAATGTCTGGCCGCAAAACAGGAAATGAAAATTAATGTCTCGAACAGCTTATAGTGAAACGCAGAAACGACTTATTTTATTAATTAGTTCTCTTGTAATTACACCTCACGATATGGAAGTTACTCGATTAGTAAGCAGTGATCTAGGTTAAAGCCATTTCAATCTAGTTAATAAAAGTATTTACACGAGATTAATACGTAAATAATTTAATACTAGCCTTAATATGTTATCTTCATCAGAGTGCACGACTGTAGACGTCAAATAGGTGTACAACGCCTTACTCTACTTTTATAGAGTGGCTCTATATTACTTTCGAATGAAAATACTTACATGGAATTATTAGCGTTTAAGTATAATTAAGTAAACACACTTACTTACGGTTGCAATTACTTAATCTGACAAATAATTAACACAAATCGCTTAGATTGGCATTTTGTTGTTATGAGAAAAGTCAGTGTACTTACTTTTATTGCATTATATACTTTAGGTGTCACGTCTTCCATACCACATATTAAATAGTATAGTATATAGACTGAATTAATACAAAAAGTTTATAGAAGTGTCACTAGTTTTATATTAATAAAGGCCAAAATTTCGATAGAAGTTTGTTATTCAATAGCTAAGCGGTACTTGGTAAAATTTACCACATATATAGACTTTCATATGGAATGGTACAGAGATTACTTTTTATACTGTACAAATGTACGTTCCCGTAGAACCAGGTCAAATAGTTGGTAGAGACTCTTATATATTACATTTGTTAAACGCGGATTACACCGCGGTAACTATGCGAAATATCTGTAAATATTTTCTAAATGATGACATTGTTTGTTGTAATTAAATCTACTTATTTTATGATTTGATATATGTAAAACAGTGTAGGTTGATAAGCAATTATTTGCACTTAGTTACTACTAACACTAGTTACGTACCTAAAAATAATCAAATATTTTTCTTTCTGATACGATCTTTTTAGTCGACTGGAGTCCCGTTATCGACTTTTATTGTAAAAAAAAACTCAAGTAATAAAGTCCACAAATACAATGGTTGCGTAGCGTTAAATGAATTACGCCAATCTTTGTCCATGTACAATGTACGTATACATAACGAGCATAATCTTGCCCGTGAGAAAGTTTTGCCGCTCGTTCGTTTAATTAGCCAAACATAATATTCATGTGCTAGCAAAGGATTTATAATGCTTTACGCCGCCACGAAAAAACACCAAGTAAAAATAAAACACGTCTGAGCAAATTCTTGCCTTTCCTTAAGACATGATTGAACGATCCTTAATGAACTGGCTTAAGCCCTTAGGTAATATAATACGTAGAATTAAGTCCTGTTCATACAATTCAAACCGGGTCGTATAATCTTTCAATTGTACCAGTGATTGGGCTAGTTGTAAAAAGATATGGAGCATGGCAATCTTCCAATAATAATATTATTATAAGCTGCACCGTAAATGCTTTGAGATTTTAAGGAAATGAGATGTTGATTGCGTTGAATATAAACAATACAACGTGAATGCATGTGCTGGCATTTTTTGTTTCTAACAAATCAGCTTACAAACGAATATGATCGCACATGACAGATACTCATAACATGACTTCAAACAAAATTTGCTCGCATTCCACTTAACGATCTAAACAACCACACCATATTATAATTATTGCTCTCTATTTATTTTTGTACGTTCGAATAAGATAATCACATGACCACAGGCATTACGGTCGCTTAGTGGTACGCGTCTTTGATCACGGAATGTATTTTTCTACAAAGCATAATGGGTAACTTACTTTGATAAGTACCAATGTTTTTTCCAGTGAACAACTAAATATGTACGTTTAGGGCATCTAACAATAAAAATGTATGATGGTAATTATAATAACTTACCCTTTTGATTTTCGGAGGAAAAGGTAAAATTTTGATTTATCTTAGGTTTAAGAGGAGAAACCTATGAAAATATGAATAAATGGTAAATGATTGTCATGCACCCTTTTATAAAATTAAATGCGAAGCACTGTTCTGCTACCAGATTTTACACAAGGCCAAGCATGAGGTAAAGTCAGGGCTGGGGGCTGGTCCGATGGTCTTCGTAAACTGTATTCATTATTACTATTTATGGATTTAAATTCTCGTTTATATTAATAAAGATCAGGGTTTTCTCTGTAACCACTGGCTCATTTCATTACGTGTGTAGGTACCTTTACGGCGGTTGAACGAGTGTGAATTATTTTTGCAATGACGTCTCATCAATTTTTAGGTTTTCGATTAAGTTCAAGGCACGTTAATGAACCTCGAATGTAACCAGACAGAATTTATTTGGAAGTCAGTACCATATTTTATTGCTCATTAGCAATAATAATTTGTAATGGAATGTTAAAATGTTATTTAATTAAGATATTGTTTTTGTTTAATATTGAAAAACTAATTCTTTCTGTCTTGAAAATAGTATTAAGAGTGGTAGACCCCTTAATCGTATTTCTGCCGTAGTCCACAGATTTGTTCAGTTTTGAGGAGTGTGGTAAAAGAGTCACTTAGACGCAGGGTTCCGTCAGAAAATCTTCTAAAATATTGTTTTTATTTTTTCAATTATTAACATACAAGTAGCACAAAACAAGAATTTGAAAGCACATGTAAATAGTATCCAAATATTAATAATTACTTAATAGCCCTCACGAGAATATCGAAGGTGGATTACTGATGTAGATGATATAGATTCGTACTCCAAAAATATAATACAAAATTCCATACCAAAATTGTTATTAAAACATTGTAAGGCATTTTTTTATTTACAGCTACAATACAGCGAGCTGTTGGATATTATAATGTACACGGTTACACAATAACAACATTTAATCAGATGATCTTTTTGTTTATCGACAAAAGAATAGCGCAAAAACCGGTACTGCTGTAACAGAGTACATGAGGGCCGTTCGTTAGCCTGAATTTCGTTGAACGGGAATCGAACCCACGGACGTCGTCGTGGCTTGTCGACCGACAACGATCTCGCTCCCATTGTGTGCTTTGGCCCCACTTGATAACATTTACCTCGCTTAAAGGGAGAATTTTAATGAAACCATATTGGCCATTGGCCAAAATCAATCGATGTTCTAGTTGGTGTACCTGCTATCTAAGAAAATTGTTATTTCTCATTTTTAAATGGGAATCGCCTTTATACCAATTTGCTAAAATTACCTACTTAGTAATGTAATATAGTTTTTAAGACTAATAAAATTGTTAATTACGAATATGTCATTGCCATACTTTTTAAAGCCCTAACCGGCATATTCAATTTTTGGCGCCCTGTTATTCTTATGTAATCTAAACTATTGTAACCCAAAAATTGACGAAATAAAGATTATTATTATTATTATTATTATTAATACTTAATTTTGTCGAGGTATGACCTACGTTTACTGGTACATAGAAATAGACATTATTAATGGCATTACTCTCTTTATTTTCAGCATTCACCCTTTCTACAATACACAAAAAATATCCGACTTTTACAGCGTTTTAATAGTGTCGTAAAAGAATTTGGACGGTTTCCTGTAGTCAAGGTGGCGTGACTCGCGCAGTTTGGTTCCTATATTTCGAGCCATTATTCGACATTGACCTCGAAGTTATAGTAACGGAGTTTCGCATGATCCATGATTGTTTACATCAACAGTAAGTGCATAATCTACGTTCATAAACATTATCTGAACTAGATAATTTACAAAAACGCTTTCGATTTCTAATTGCCAAGAAAATAAATAAATAAATAAACTCGTAGCCCTATACTAGAATTTTCTCCTGTGTCGTGGATGCCATGTTTATACGCAGAAACACACATGGAACATCTTCAGCGTATGCTGGGCCGTCCTGTCAAGACATACATCTCAATACATGATCACATCACATCACATAGACAAAGGCCTAACCTAACCTTCAGTATGTAAATGTACCGTCATTGTATTCTACTATTTATAGGCAAAGTGACAATATATAAAAATATAAAGACCTACAGAATATAAATGTAAAAGGGCACACTATTTATATAGTTGCCTAAAAGAGATTTTTGTATCAAAAAAACATTATCAACTTCGCTTGAGAACGAAAATCCAATCAAAATTCGAGACGATCAATTTTCTGGCACATTGAATACGTATGAGTAGGTACACTTCTTTATTTATTACGTTGTCTGTAATCGAAATCTTCTTATCTGTTTTCATTCGTTTTATTACTATCAAATGTTAAAGTATGACGTGTCCTTTCTGTACATTGAAATATAAATTTTATAGTTGTGTGCATATTATTAAGTGAATAGAGAATAAACATATGTCATACTTCTGCTTTTATTTTATTTAGAAAGTTTAAAATAGAAATATTTCCTTTCTTATAGCATGACGAACAAAAAACAGTGTATCTGTTTTTTTTTTTATTTATTTTTAAAAAGTCACCTGATGATGATTCATGGATATCTGTAATAGACGACCTGCGTGGCGGAGCGTTCACCATACCCGTCTGACACGCAGTGGGTTCCAGGTTCGATTCCCGGCCAGACAGACATTTGAATGATGAAATTAGGTTTATCTCTTCGGGGTCTGAGTGTTTGTGTATTCGTCTTTATGTGTGCCGCGACACAGAAGAAAATTCTATGAGTGTAAAGAGCGTGAGTGTAGAAAGCGTGTGTCATGAAACTCAGATAAGATCAGAGATTTAACTGAGGTTAGTCACAGGTGCGTTGCTATTGCTATCCCTGAAGACTAAAGTGAACAACTCGTATAAATATCAGTACCGTACCACATTTTACAAATTAAAAAAACTGTGCTTAACATTCCAGTTATAAAATAGGAAATTCGAAACACAGACAACTCATGCAATATTGAAACTACTGTAGATAGCCACCAACTTCTTTTGTTAAATATTTCTCATACTCGGCCTGGTTTATTAACTTGATCTCTGATCCGCAATAAGAATTATATACTGCGGCATGTATATATCGCTTATCTCTAACATATAAAAGTTTAGGCAACGTCGAGTTAGTTGCTACTAGCTTATTTGAGTCTTAAATAATGCCAAAATTCAGTCAAAGGAATTGCCTCAATAAACTGTCTGAGAACCGACGCGTGTATCTTTCTTACCCCGAATAATCTATAAGCCGTAGCTAATATTAGAGTGGATTAATCCATGTCTTTTAAACAATACAAACCTAAAGCGAAGAATTGAACATTCAACATTTTAAATAAGTAACAAATAAAGAATGTTTGGATATAAATTGTTTACTACTCGACCAAGCTAACTAGACGAACGGAAGGAACGCGGTTTCCCTCCCCGGTCCCGCCTCACGCCC
>DWLI01000879.1:0-18012 GCA_018249915.1 Cecropterus dorantes dorantes | reverse complement strand
GATAACTTTAATTTTTTTGTTTTTATATTATAGAAGTAGCAAACGCGTATACGATTACAGTATCTACATTAGCCAATGCCGCCCAAGGATATATGTTTTCAACCTCAGATAAGCGGACTAAGTTGGATCGTCTCAAATAATTATGTGTTTCTTGACTCCCATCAGACCAGAACACACCAGCGCTGTCATTAGGCAGATAAGGCGGCAGGACGTGGTGACGAGTGCAACCAGAAAGGAACTATCACCATTACATTTCTAACAGATCATAAATGAAATAACTCACCTTACTTTCTTTTCTATACTGCACTGCACAATGCATTTACGAGATACACAGAAGACACGTTCAAAATAAGGTTTACGGACACAAATATACAGATATTTTTTTCTTAAGTCTAAAAAATCTAATAAATCACCAAATTAAACAAAGGACACTTCGTGAAAACTGTTCGCTATATTTTATGAATGCCTATTACTTATAAAAATGAATCAAAATATTAATAAAACCTAAATAGGTAAGTCACTGCAGTTAAGAAAAATAACTGAAATTAAATTAAAAGACAAGTGTTTTATATGTATACTCGTATAGCCCTCTTCGACCAAATCGTATATATTTGATTTGATAGGCCTACTTAATCACTTACAAATTGTCAGTTACAATGTGTTGTTTACCACCGAATCGGAGCACGACCTGACAGATCTCACATCAACGTCACGAAGTAAACACATTTCTTTTCTATTATGTCTACATAATCAGTATCTAAACGCATATGTGGACAATTTAACGATCCCGAACATATTTTAACAGATACACTACTGTTTATACACCAATTGAGTTATTCTCCATTTGTTATTCAGTACAACGACCGTCAAGCACGATCGATCGTTTTTATCAAGACTGATAACTTTTGCGAATTACCAATAGAAAAACTATCTGCTTAATATTACGATAAAATAACTCTACTTCTAATACGCGAGTTACTCATTTGGAAGAGTTATGTCAAGATGCTAAAAACATAAATGCACATAATAGATTTTCTTATAAACAGTGTTATTCAACCTGTGGGTTGCGTCGCCCTGGAGGGTCTTGATGCCTCTCTAGGGGGGTCGCGAGAGAGGCGAGCGACCTGTATCCAAATTTTCAGACTTGAAATTCAAGTGTTCAAGGCAATTTTTTATATAAGATTGAAGCAGCAAACAAACATGCAGTCCATCTGATGGCAAGTGGCCACTGCCGTCCATGGACATCTTAAGAAACTTCATATAGAACAGAGGTTCCATAAGAAGTCAATCACAGATGCGTTGCTATTTCCGAGAACTAAGATAGTCATCTTATATAAAAGTGAGCAGGCAACCACATTCTTCTAACGAAACGCTTAAACTGCTTCACGCTGCTGTAAATATATTATACTAGGCAGGTTGAAGAGTCATGTCGTGAAAAAGATTGAGAAACACTGCTTAGACAGTGATATGAATTTCGGTCTTATCGTTGGGAGCCCGGGGTTCGAGTCCCAGTGAAGCGCAAGATTATCTTAATATGTGGAATAATATATCAATATAATTATGATGATTATGTTCTCTTTAAATTTTTTATCACTTGTCATAATGATAATTGATGTTAAAGAGAAGTTTACCAGCCTTGCACTACCGAATTGTATACAAGTCCCCAAGCTACAAACTCGTTTTATAATAAAGGGTTGCAAAATAACCGAAGGGAATGTCAAGGGAGCAGTCAACTTTACATTTTTATCGAGAGACCGGTTCTTTCGAAAACCGGAACGAAATAATTGTGTATTCAGTCCCTTTAAAATAACAATTGTGATGGAAGCACAGACTAGGTTCCAGCTCGTTTGATGTAAGCCCAACTTCTGCGATCATCTATGAGACCTTAGAACTCCATTGCAGAATACAAATACTACCAAAAAAAGATAATTTCCTTTAATCACCATGAGACCTACATTACTTCGAAAGAATAAAGTTTATCCACGCCCTGGATTGATTCCCTCACCTAAAAAAATCCCGGGAAGATGGTGCTAAGATCGTCAGGTTCACAGATAATTGCGAACCCTTATTTTTGAGGAGGAAACCTTCAGAAGGTACCCGACGCAGACGATTAGAGCGACGCTAGTTTATTTGGAATAACTTATACTAATAATACTCTGAGCTCATCGGGCTCCATCCAGGTGAGCGGATGGGCGCACTGCATCGTCTTTTTTTCTCCTTCCTGGGTCACCTGGTTAAACGGTTCGAGCTACCACTCTTGCCGCCCGCAACCCCGGTGCCCCATTTTAGTCCCCTTTTACGACAAGCAGAGGAAAAAGGCAGGGTAGCCCTATTCTGATCCCAGGACGAGGTTGCTAGCCCCAAGGGTTAGGTTAGATAGATGAAATAGGGACTTATATATCTACACGTCTCAACGTGTATATTTGACCAAACCCTTTAATTCAAACCAGCGCAGTATTGTATAACTTCTACCATAAGAAAAATAGGTGTCTTATAAATATGTTGTGTTGATCATGGAATGACTTATGTATGAATCATAGCCTCACACAAGTTAATCAGCGGAAAATAAATGCTTGCCTCAGGTAATGCCGATAACTGCAGCTCGTAAAAGTAATGTTTAACTGCAATTGTGAGTATATCGGCAAGTCTCGCAGTAGATAAACGTCGGCGTCACTCACTTATTAAAATTGCACAAATTGCAATAAATTGTTGTATATACTCGTGTATTCTTATGAACCTACAGCCAAACACTTGTGTCTCTAGATATTACCCGAAATAATTGGCTTATTTGTGAGTCTATCTATAAAAGGAAACGTTGAACATATTACACTGCTAATACGCTCTGTTAAAATAAAATTTGGCATGAAAAATTCATTATCTATATATTGTAATGTATTTTTAATAAAAAAATAATAATAAAATTATGTGCAAAATTGTCGCTACCGCGTAACTGAATATATTTGTCTTTTCTAATTTTTGAACGTATCCAGACACGGCAGCGGCACGCCGCGCATGCGCTCCGCCGACCCAAGCAGCTGTCGACTCGCGTCCCTAACCTCTAAATAAAAATACCGCAACAAAACATTAACCTATGACGCTGTTCTTTGCGCCTTTCCTTCTATTGGCGGGAAGGATCGGGCCATCATTAATGAAATACCACTTAGCAATCAGAGCATACGTCAATCGGACGCGATTCAATGCGAGACGAACATTATAATAGTGTGTACTGGTGATATTACAGTGAATCGCCCGCTTAATTGATATGAAATAGTGATTGAAGTGTATTAGTGATAGTTTTATTCATTTACCGGTATAGTATGTTATCGATAAATAGTTTATTTTCAACATTTCATCAGCTGTGAAGGTACGATATGTCTGTCTCTTTCTCGCCTTGTCGTTCGTACCTACTTTTTTTTACCGGCTACTTACTCTGCACGTGGGCAAGTGTAAAGCCTGAATAAAGGGTATGAGCAAGGTCATCTTGGTCGAGTACAACCGTGAAGCCGACAGTCGGATGAGTAAAATGCTGTGAGTTTGGCCTTTCCATGGGAAAAGGTTGCAAAATGTTTTGGACTACTCGTACTAGTGTAGGTACTCGACCAAGGTCATCTTGGTGGTCCGATCATACACTTCACACCCTTGTAATTAATATTTACAACTAACATTTCATACACATCTATCCTACCTACCTTTCATATTCTATACTTTTGTCAAACTTTTATTGGGGGCCCATTTCCTTACATATTCTATAAAGTTTAACATAAATCTTTTATCGGGGGCTCATTTACTATGACTTTTAGGGTGGAAGAAGAGAAATTTGAAAATGAAATCAAATAAAATAGAAAACTTAACAATCGTTTTACTCGTAGTATTTATGTAAAAGAACGTTGTTGCAATATACAGTAGATTCCTACACTGTATTTTTTGGCACTGTATTTTAACAGTATTCAGTAAAAGTATACTGTTAAAATACAGTGCTAAAAATACACACAAAAGACGCGTCACATGATGCAAATGATTCAAGTAAAGCCGCGATTACACTGAGACTCATCACGATAGTTAGGGGCTACGTATTTCGATTGTTACTTATTGAAATTTTGTTGACTTGTCTTCTTGTGAAATGAAAACTAGAAGCATACTGCTCTTGACTAAATGGACAAGGCTACCCCTATACTTCAAATTAATCGTGGTTTTATTTGAATAAAACAAATAAGTATCATTCGCAGCCCTATT
Organism: Cecropterus dorantes dorantes; assembly: GCA_018249915.1. Classification (NCBI taxonomy): domain Eukaryota; kingdom Metazoa; phylum Arthropoda; class Insecta; order Lepidoptera; family Hesperiidae; genus Cecropterus; species Cecropterus dorantes. The sequence goes on along the minus strand of DWLI01000879.1, from coordinate 13,779 downwards.
AACAAAATATATTTTTTTTTTTTTTTACAAAGACAGAAGTGACAATTGCAAAGGAGCAAAATAGAAGAAACAAAATCCTTCAATATATATACGTATAACCAAGATTTCGAAAAAACATCTGATGCGCCTTTTTAACTATGGGGGCAAAAGGTCAAATCGATTAAGCCATGTCTGTTGTTATAACATTTTAGTCCGCCTTACAGTGGATCCAGCGATGACAAGAATGCTGTTCGTACAATAAATGAATCGATAAAATTTGAATGTTGACCGTCCTAAATTAAATTACCATCTCATCTGTACGGAGAAAAGACAATTATATATACGGAAAATGACAAAAAATTGACTTCAATTAATTATATTAGACTTTTACGAGCACGCGAAAGGCACTTGTATGGTTTTTAGCGATACTTGAACTTATTTTATAAAAGTTCAGGGTTATATTTAATTTTATTGTTATCGCATATATATTATTAATTATTATTTACTAGATTATTAATGCGGTTCTGCCCGCTTTAGTCACGTGATCACGTCTATGACGGTAATGAGCTCAGCTCTGTGTGTTAATCTGGATCCTAACTACATATCTGTGCGCCAATATCACCGAAACCCAACTAGTGGTTTAAGTAACAAACAGACATTCTCACAAACTTGTGCATGTACATATTAGATTAACTAAGCTATAATCAGTAAGTAAATATATTCAGTGTATAGAATATTTTGCTAATAAAACTTATGATCGATCTTTTTTAAACATATGAAACAGGAAAAGCCAGACGATGAATTAAAATTAATGATCTCATATTGGAAATTAACATGTTACAGGACAATATTGAAATATAACAGGGTCATTTTATACGATTATTATCCACCAATTAAAATTTTATGTAAGTGGTGGGATACGGCCTGACATTTAAGGGCACTGCAAGAAACTATACAAGACCCATAGTATGAAAAAATATACGATTAAAACAAAGCAAACGACCTTCACGATATTTGTCCATTACAGCACCGTTTTATGAATTAGCGTTCTTAATATTTTTGGTACGCAAGGATCAGTTTAAATTATTTTATTTAGTGATTATACAAATCCACTCTTATACAAGCTACAAACTAAAATCGTTGGCGTGATTCAGAAAGGGGCACAACGCCATCTAGTTGTAGCGCCGAGAACTGCTTTCGTTACGCATTTGCGTTTTAAATCACAACAATTCTAAAGAAGTTTCACTTCAAAAATAAGTGCTCCGTGCTGATGTGGTCTTAAATTAGGTCTAATGCTGCCGTCCTATATCATCTAACTGCTGGACAAATGTCTGTCTGTCCTGGATCTGTGTGTACTGTCGTCTGCTTTATTATTACAAGATTATTTTCTTTACGCGTATATATCACACTTATGCGCTTGCATCTTATTGTTTTGGCATCTTGTCCATTTCGGTATAAATATCTAGCGAATGGTTACAAACGTAGTGATTTATATCTTGGGATTTATCAGGCTCAGAGTGAATAAACGTTGACATATTTATTAATAAGCACTGCCCATTTCGTTGTAGAATCTTACTAATGTTATAAATACGACAGTTTGTAAGGATGTATGTATTTTAGTTAGTCAGTCACGAAAAAACACATAATTTATGGCCTGGAACACAGGACATTTTACCGTACATGACCCAAGCGGACGAAGTCGCGGGAAATGGCTCCTTTTTAATAAAAGTCAGTATAGATCTAATAAAACTATAAAATGAATTTAGCAGAATTACTTCTGTACCTAATAAGTTTTGTTCGAAGACGATCAATCACTAAATAAATCTTCAAGGAAACCTAGATGGGAGAAGACTAAGAAATGTCTCACAAATAGAGCGGAAAGATTAGTCGCTTAGTATCGCGCCATTTCATTTTACGAACTCGCTTATATCTCGTTGAAAGCGCTGCTCTGCTAACGTAGGGTCGGCATAAAAGGAAGACAGTTTAATTGTTTGCAGTTTAAGATGAGTTTTGACGGATTAAGTGTAATTTATGAGACAGTCTATCAAATGCGCGCCATTGATCATGACGACATTCATGATAAATTTTAAAGTTGTTATGACTGGAAGATATTTTATTTATTGATTAAGCGGTCGTTGGATATAAGTAACTTTCGAGGAGTCTTTGAGAATCAGTTTTAGATACGTTGTAAGTTATAAGCAATAACGTTTAAACTAGGAGTACTTGTTAAAGTTTATCTCCTACTTTAATGAAATTCTTTTAGACGAGTTTTCCCGCGGCTCAGCCACGTCAGGAACTATGATAAACGGTATCCTATGTGTTAATCCAGGCCATAAACCATCTGTGTGCTAAATTTCATCCAAATCCAATCAGTAGTATTTCGTGAAAGAGTTACATACAAACATACATGCACACAAACTTACGCATTTATAATATTAGTAAAGTAAGATAATATAAGATTGATATGAAAACGAATCCAAAAAGTGGGAGTAGTATTTGTACTATTTGTATTGTCTTATTCTGCAACTATTACTTTGGGCGGGTCGTTCAGCAATGAGTCGAGGATCGGGTGTAATCATTTATCGCAGTCGGTCCAGGAAATGCGAATGCTGTAAATATTGGCCGCCATTTTTGTAAACTTGCTCCTTCACCTCACTTTGCAATTTAAATACCGATCGTTTGTCACTTTGATGCTAAATTTCTGTTCCTCAGCTAAAGTTTCCGTTAAAGGGAGATTACGGCGCGTTCACCGATTTATTCAGACATGGCAAAGTGTGTTCATTAAGGCAAAAACCTCTCGAGGGGAGACTTATGGCAAGCAGTAAATCTAACAGATGATGGCTGCATGTGTCGCCTCCCTCGTATTGGGCTTGGTTTTTCTATTATGTATATCGTAATATTTTTGAACAAAAATGGGTGATACTCGGCCTCTCAATCGATAGTCGAGGTTTAATCCCAGGGACGAACCACTGTTTTTTCTAAAATTATGTGCGTATTATAAATTTATTATCGCTGGTGAAGGAAAACATTGTGATGAAACCCACAAAATCTAAGCGTTCCTTAAAACAAAGGTCTCAAAGGTGTGTGAAGTCTACCAATTTGCATTTGGCCAGCGCGTCGCACTATGGTCTAAAACTCTCTCATTCTGGGAGAAGACCGTGTCCAGCAGTGGGTTGACGATAAATATTTTTTAGGGTTTTGTAAATCGTAATTAATATCAGCATTCAGTACAGAAAAGCATTCATCGTATCGAAAAATACACGGTGACAAAATATTCTCAACAATAACTTGTTATTTACAATTTGATTTGTACATAAATTCATTTACAACAAACATCCCTAATTCCTTTCATAATCATCTTCATTTTATAGGGCTAAAACAAGTCTCAAATTATATTCTGTTATTAACATAGTGGTATTTTATTAAAGCTTAAAGTTCCAAATAAAAAGCAAGTGTTTAATTACCTAAATTAATTAAAATTGACCAATAAGCCTTCGGAAGTACCACCGCCAAACCTGTGTTTGCCTTATACAGCGCTGCTGTTTTTTATTTTGAAGGGATACATTCTTATCCGAGGCGTTCTCTTATCTGGGGTTGATTACAGATACCATGGCGGCAGGAGCCTCTTCCAATCAGATGGACAGCATATTCGATTGTTACTCCAATATAATACAACAAACAACCTTTATTTGGCACTCACTTATGATTGAGATTGTACCTTCTCTGAATAGATATGTATTGATACACGGTTCATTGAATGAGTTTTTTTTACATCTTTTTAGTAAAATTGCACTTGTTATCATTAGCCTAAAGTAAATATTCCACGTAGATACAGTAGGTGACATTATTTATTATTGTCTTGTTATCACATGTTATCAGTTCAGTTAAACCGTGTGGCACACCGCCTCGCTCGACATCGACCCGGTGCACTAATTAATTCGTGTAATTTTCCATATAACCTAAAATTTTAATGATTTTTTTGTGCGAATTATGGCCTAGTTGTGTTTAAGACCCAATTAATCATAATGTGCCTTTATGTATTTTCATCTCTTTTCACCTTCATCGGTTTAGACGTGAAAGAGACAATAAAATATCTTCACAGTTGTCAATGTTGTCTTCAAAACTGTCATATGTAATCCGGTTGCATGCCAATGAACTCTAAAGGCGGAATAAAGATTGCTGGAGATACCGATGGATTACCGATTACTTCGATTACCCCTGTAAATGATAAGATTATCATTTGTATAGCCGTTTGAAACAACTTACAGAAAAATCGACTGATTGTCGGCGATACAAAAGACTGATAAATTATGTCAAATAGCAGTCAAGCGTGGTAGACGGATCATGCTGGAATCGACTGAATATAACGTGGGACCAATTGTGTGATATCAATAAGTAAGACTAGCAGGACCAATCTCATGTTATCAATAAGTAACGAGCAGTATCTTACTGTAGTGCTTATGGAATAGAATAAAACGAAGACTTTAAAACTTTCATTGAGTACTTGATAATTTAAAGAATGTCTATAGAGAGTGAGGAGAAACGTATTGAGATTGACAATCCTTCGGAACCAACGAATCTTAAACTGTTCCTCAGTGAGGAACGAAGTAGCCTGGAAATATCAGGAAGCGTAATGGATGGACTAGTGCTGGATGCGAGTAGTTCCACGTACAAAGTGTATAAAGCCCGTTGGGTTATGCTGGCGTTCTTCGTGGTGTATTCCGCATCGAACTCATCGCAATGGACCCAGTTTACGATCATAAACGATATCGTGGTGAAGTACTATGGCGTGCCGAGCACGGTGGTGTCGTGGACGTCGATGGTATACATGGTGACTTATGTGCCGCTGATATTCCCTGCGAGTTGGCTCCTGGATAAAACGGTAAGTGATTTATGATTTTTTTATCTAACACAGGGAGCAAATGAACCTGATATCTTAGTAGCTTGGTAGTCATTCAAAAATAGTAATGTAGAAAATTAATCAAAGATGTATCTCTCTCACTCATGAGGATCAAATTGATAAGTCTAAAGAAATAAACCAATATTATTTCATCCGGAAGATGTAAGTTTAGGGCGTCTTGTACCATATTTCATACATACAGTGATACAATAAATTTTATTACATTTAAAAAAATGTTTTACAGCCAATATCGTTTGTAATTTTGCGTTCTAATAATAGTTTTCTTCTAAAACACAAAGCATTGATACACACTACAGTTTTGATATCTGATCATTTTGATTAGAAACTGATGTTTACGTATCGTTGTCTATAAGATGATGATAACATAATCGGCAGATACTCTTGTTACTAAGTAAGTTTTGACCAAAATTACGATTCACGAAGTGTCTAAAAATATCAAGCGTATTAAAAAAACTACAGCTTCCGTTTGTGGTATCCTCAAAGCGTTGTAGATTCTCGGAATTTTACCAAAGCTTGCATCGGAACTACGCCACTAACTAACTCTAGAACTAATTCAGAAAACATTGGAATGTCATAGACATTTTCAATAGTTTCTGAGTAAGATGTCTCATACTGTAACATTTGTTAAACCGTTTTGGCTACAGGCGACCAAAACTAAACCAACACACACTTCTTCACCTGAAAATAATTTTCCTTCTTTTTGGGATAATTGTAACGTTACGTACAGTTACGTACATACATTAAGGGACGTTTGTTAAAAGTATGTCGAGAATGTAAAACGGTGTATGCTTACAAATATTTCAAGCATGAAGCATTTCTTGCGTTTCTTTGGTAGGTTGTGGTAGCTCACTTATAAATCAGTCCTCGACTTCTCGTAAAGCCCTTGTGCTTATGAAGTTGCTTACAGATGTCCAGATGGATGGTAACTAGTACTCAGTTACCATCAGGTCGACTGCATGTTCGTTGCTACTTCAATCTGTTATAAAAGATGATTTCCTTAAAGCGCTAAAAATATTATAAATTTGAAAATGAAGTTACAGGTACAGTTGGTGTTCTCATAAATCCGAAACTACTCGCGGTTCAAGTTGTGAATCTAATTAATCCGACGCTAATTATGCAAACCTAGTTAGTAAAATATGTGTTTGCAGTCAAGTTTAGTTTTAGTTTTGCATATTAACATACTTAGTCTTCATATTTTCGAACCCTACAACATTAAATATTTCCTTAACTTAATTGATCTTTTGCTATTGTTTTTAACCGACTCCAAAAACGCCTTCTTTTCTCAGTTCCACTTTTTTTTCGACTTCGGGACTATGTACTATATACCGTGTTTGTAAATTATTTTTTTGCTTTTTGGTGACATTGTAGTTGGTTTCTATTTTTTGTTATCTTTGTGATATCTGAATATATTGTCTTGTTTTAAATAAGCAAATAAAAGGCTGAAAACATTTCAAAATAGTTAGATCCGAGGCATCAGGGCACTTAGTGATTATTATTTCGTATAAATACCAAAGCTGAGTATTATAAGGTGAAAATTAATCAAAAAGTTACATTATCGTAAGATCAAAGATTTGTCGAGAAATTTTATGATAATGCATCCTTGAGTTAAAATGGAGTCAATACAGGGAAATATTATGCGGACTTTTCTACAAATCATCTTCTAATTTTCAACAGAAAATCCTACAAAAATAAACAACACTGAGAAAATATGAAGCGGAATATAGTAGATTATTCAAACAATTTTCATAATCGGAACGAAATCATAATAAAAGTACAATAAACGTGCACGTTATGAAAGATTATTTGAAATTTATTGAATGAGATACTTAATTCGTTCGTATATTTATTTTAAGTACATTATTATACTCGTATTAGAACAAAAAAGTTGAATGCTCAAAACGCTTTATTTGTTCTCAATAACATGTATTTAATTTAACGCTTTATATGTGTTTTCATCAAAATAGTCGAGTAAAACTATTGTTACATATTTATTTTTATAATGGTCTATTTACCAGCTTTCATTGGATATCCATATTGTTGATAATAAAAAAAAACTTATCACTCTCCCCCCTTAACCATTTTGCGGGCGAAATTTTAAATAATTCTATTGCCTATGTCACTTTCCAAACTGATACGATTCTAATGATATGTCATACGTCACAATCCGTCAAGCCGTTTGGGCTGTAGCGCGTGCCAAACAAATGGACATACATACAAACATACATACTTACATAAATACTGACATACGCTCGAAAAATTTTACCGTCCTTCCGACGCAGTCGAGTAAAGAAGATTTTCTTGTAAGAAAATTCCTTTGTAATACTTGGAATTCAAATAGGAATGGAATTATCGGAAGCGAGTAGTTTAAAGAGCTCATTTCTCAGAGCTAATCTGATATCTCATCAGTGGTTACATTTCATCCTTTGTTGACCTAACCACCGAGCGCCCCCATTCATCTTTCAAGAACAACCATTTTATTTGGAACCGTAGCGCTTTTAGTCAAAGCAATGAGTTTCAGATGTGTGGGTAAATTTTCATTCTAAAAAAACGGTTAAAGGATTTTAAGTGTTCTTTTTCCACCTTTCAAAACAACTTCGGCTACGTCAGAACATACTATGAGGGCATCATGTGAATCCCGTTTTCAAATAACTTTTTTGAAGATGGTTTGAGGATTTTGAGAGCTCTTTGTGGTTCGACTCCAGAAGCAGCAGCGCCATACGAATTTCTGCGGACTAACAGCAGTGTTATGCATTGTTATGCTCTGGTGTGAAGAGTGTGGTAAGAAAAATATACTTATCGGAGGAGTTCAAACTTAGTCTTCAGAGAGTATTAATGCATCTGTGGCTAACCTTGATGTTATCTGGGGTTGATTAAAGATATTCATGCTTATTACCATCACGTGTAATACATGGTAATTTGCTACTTATGTATAAAAAAAAAAACTTTTGTCAATTCTGTAAAAACGTGAAAAATAACAAGACATAAAAATTACTTTGCTATTTATAAGCAATACGTTTTTTAGTTTCGAGTTCAAATCATATTAATCTATGTCACATGGATTGAGAGGTCTTGTTAATCTGGTTGTATTGAATGAGGGATGCTGTCTTAGTAATTAAACCTCTTAAAAGTTCATGTAGCGATCTTCTGGATCTATTACGGCCATTGTAAGGGTAGCGAATTTCCTTTCTCAAGACATTTCTGCCAACTTTTGTTAAGATCACATTCTCAGTTTATTCGTTCAGTGTTAACACAAATAGAAAGGTCATTTGTGAACTTTGAAAACGAAGAAATATCTCGTTTAGTTTTGAATTACGCTTTATGTAATGTTAAAAAATTGAAATATAATTAAATATAAATAACAGGTAAACATGTCGCATAGGTTTTTAATGTTATCATTTGAAAAATCTTTGGTTCATATATATTCAGATGTTTATTATTATGAGTCAATTTAATCAATATTATACTTATGGGTTTCTTAAAACATATATCTTAAACATACGTACATACTCGTATGTAGTCAGTAAGTAAAGTGTATCTATACTAATATTATAAAGCAGTAGAGTTTGTTTGGTTGAACGGGCTAATCTCAGAGACTACTGGTTCGAATTGAAAAAATCTTTTTCTGTTGAATAGTAAATTTATCGAGGTAGGCTATAGGCAATATAACATCACGCTATAATTGTTTGTTTTTTTCTTATGTAATAGCGGGTGAAACCGCGGAACATAGCTAGTGTTTTGTACAAATGTTTCATCATTTACAACTGCCATCAAATTCTTTACCAATCATTGCGTATATCCGATCTTTATAAATGTTTCTGATCACGATTCAATACAAGAGTAAGTGATTGACAATTTATCGATATAAATACGCCTATTATCGTTTATTCTTCGGTCCTTGAAAATGAATATATATTGGCGTGCGCGCGGCCGGTATCGCCTTTGTTATATAAGAAGTTATCATGATTCTGAAAATTATCCGCTATTTTTTACCATTTTGCCCGACTGCGTCAGAAGGAGGGTAATGTTATTCGAGCGTATGTATGTTTGTTTGTATGTATGTCCATCTCTTTGGCACGCGCTACAGCCCAAACGGTTTGACAGATTGTGACGTATGACCTGTAGAAAGTAACATAGGCTATATAATTAAAAAAATGAATATTGTAAATAGACCAATCCTAGTAGCACATTTACTTGACTATTTTGGCAAATACTCATATATGCGTTAAATTAATCGTTACTCATAATTAGTTAAATTAATAATAATAAATATATTATTTTGAACCTAAATTTCGTTTTAAGCAGTCGGTTTTTTTAATGTTTTAACGATATTACCAGTTAAGATATTTCAAGTCTGTTTTGACAATTTAAAAATACAGCTGGATAGGTTAGAACGCATAATTATGCTCGTTGTCGCGGGTTTTAGATACACTTTGATTTTTTACATACATTCAGGTCAGTCGCTATTTTCAATTAAAGAGCACTCTATCTTGATTCCAAAAACATTCCAGAGGAATTAATGGAATTGAATTCGGTCCCTAACAACTTCCTGCGAATGTTAAGAAAATTCAATTAATTTAAGAAGGATCTCTCAGAGTTCTTTTACTGCTACGCACTAATGGATTATTGCGTTAAATTTTATGAAAAAATACGTAGAAGCAATTAATACAAAAATAATATTTGTGCATTTAGCAAAAATATTATAAATTTCGATACTAAAAATAACTTAAATACAATTAAGTTATATAATCAAATCCAAACAACACGGGCTCACTCGTGATTTTATGCATTATCACGATTAGCGTAAATGGATTTAAAATTTGCAATGGGTAGCATACATAAATAAACATAAAATGAAATTTAAGATCGAAGTTTCTTCTATGAATAAAGATATGTATTTAAATAATAAAGTAATCTCTATTTAAGCAGATACGATATAATTGACCAGGTAGTGTCATTCAGATTGCTTTTGAAATTGACCAAGCACTTAATTACAAGGGTGTAGCCAGGATTCTGTGCAAATTGAGGGCTTGTTTTCATCGTGGTTTTTTTCTTAACATACAATGTTTTTTTTAAATGTGTCGGGTCATCTTCCATGTCACGTTGCGGAATAGAAGAGCTTCATATTCTGCTTAAATTTTTAATTTAATTACTCCAAATTTCTAAAGTTCTTTTATTCGTTTTACTTATCGTTTTTTGTAACATTGCTTACAGATTTGATTTTTTTTTTACTTGACCGCGCAGCTGGGGGGGGAAAGGGGGCAGCTCCCCCCCCCCCCCGCCCGTGCCTGGCTACGCTCATGCCTAATTATTCACTATCAACTCAAATTATCAGGGTTAGAAATGAAGACATTGCGTCCAAGTAACAACATATAAGTTTTGTAATATGTATACGTATATTTGTATAGTAATATACCATTTATTTTCCTATCATCTATCATCTTCCCCCTCCGAAAAAGGGGACAAAACTTTTATATGAAGGTATTACACCGTAGAATTTTTAAAATTTGGATTATAGTAGACATCACGCTATGTTTATCTGTTTGTTTTATTTCTTATGTAGTAGCGGGTGAAACCGCGAGGCACCTCTAGTTAAATTATAATAGCCTATGTTATTATGACAACTGAGACGATTCCAATTTGTTTGGGCTATAAAGCGTGCCAAAGAAATGGACATTCATACATAAAAGCATACATACGCTCGAAAAACATTACATTCCTTCTAATGTATACGGGTAATAAAATTATAAGTAAAGAGAGTTAAATAAACCTACTTTACCTAACATTTCACATATGAGGATTTAATCTTGCAATGATGATATGCTTTAGTTCAATTTCATACGATTTCAACGAACTCGTGATTTTCAATATTCAACTGATGGAGTTCTGAAAGCTATTCGGTATAGCAAACAAATCGCGTATTTCTATTTGAATGAACGGGGAATGTTATGAAATGCGACAATGTTCCCGTGTAGCGTTCAGCACATTTCCTGTTACGAGTTGCGGCCGGGATTCAATCATGTGTGCAGTATAGAAAACGGATTTAAATCCACGTTCGCAACTATTCATATCGTAGGCAATGGAATAGCTTGATCATACTACTGAAGTTCTATTTTTAGCGTGGAGCTGTTTTTATGTTTCGGTACAGGACTGGTTTCCCACTCTCTTATATATAAGGCCATCTTAGTTCTTGGGAATTGTCTCTGTTCCGGGATCAGAGGGCTTCGGTTTCCTCTGCCTGTCGTAAGAGGTGACGAAAAAGAGGCTTCCGGGGTTGTGGGCGACGTGAGCGAAAATATCAAGCCCATTGTTTAGTGGGTGGTGCGGAATACATCGGTCATAACCGCCACAGCCATAATAGCAACGCATCTGTGATCGACTTTAGAAAGAACAGAGGTTCTATCTAAAGTCGATCACAGATTTGTCTTCACGAAGTTGCTTACAGATATCTATGTGCAGCAGTAGCCACCGTGTGCCTAAAAACAAAGAACTGAAACAGTTGGATTTTTTGTTTGAATACTTTTAATAATTTTACTTTTTGAACTAATAGATCTGGGTAAATTGGAAGCCTCTTAGAAAGTCTAAAGTTATTTTAATAGGGAATTTCATATTACCATCCGGTAATATACTTAGTTTTAAAACTACACAATATCCGTAAATATGCCGGAATTTAAAATGTTTAAATTAAAAAAAATGACAATGGTGCTGCAAAGAAGAATTTTACTACATTAAAAAACTCTGTTCCATATAAAATGACCGGTCTATATTTCACCCGCTGCTAAATAAGAAAAAAAAAACAAATAATCATAACGTGATGTTAAATAGCCTTTTAGCCTTCCTCGATAAATTTACTATTCAACATAAAAATATTTTTTCAATTCCAACCGGTAGTTCCTGAGATTAGCCCGTTCAACCAAACAAACTCTATTACTTATATACTATAATATTAGTATAGATTGTTGTTTTGTTATGATTATTTCAATGGTAATATGCATTACATTTTGTTTAGTTAAGTATTGTTTATGATTATTTAGGTTTATGAGAGGTATTGTGAGATGAATAATGTGTCTTATACTTTAGCAGTAATTTTTGTCGCTTATTTCCTGAAGTGTTTTGATAACGATCTATCCATCGTACGACTTGTCATATATTATTATTTAACACTATCGACAGATATCTGTCACGTATTATAAAGATACGGTATCTGTTATTCGCGCCGAATTAATGGATTAGCACCAATAAGTATAAGATGACCTAACACGTGAAAAATGGCCAGGTATAATTTTATTAGCACTTCACGAAGTTAAAATATTGAAAGTCAAAATTTACGTTTGCGGTTAAATTTTATTTGACGTTTAAATTTCATATTTAGCATTTGAAATGGATCAGATATATTATCATGGTTAAGCTTTTAAATCATACTAATATTAAAAATGACTCGTGAAAAATATGAGTCTCACAGCTTGAGAAGTTAAGGAATAACTGAAAAGATGGTAGGTCTATGCTTTATTTTGTTTTTACTTGACTCGGCGGTAGCACTGCCGGGACCCAAAAATTTCTCTATTTTATTATGGTTAGTTGAAAATCATGTACTACACTTACGCTTATAATTTGGAATATGTATGATGAATCCTAAAATCAATTGATGATCGAGCGATCAAATTGACAATGCGGCTTGAAATTGACAATCTATGATTCCAACCCGAATCCCGATATATTTGGCATTTATAACAATCTTATGATACCTGTAGGTCTACCCTAGTCTGCCGAAACGTGGACTCTGACATTAGGACTAGTTCACAAGTTAAAAGTAGCTCAGCGAGCGATGGAACGAGCTATGCTCAGTGTTTCTTGGCGGGATAAAATCCGTAACACGGAGATCCGGCAAAGATCCAGAAAGATCCAGATGAAATAGCAGTGGGCTGGTTACACATGTCGTAGGGCCGATCCCTGAAGGGGCAGGCGAGTTCTGGAATGGAGGCCGCAAATCGGCAGACGTAGTGTAGTGAAAGAGGCTGATGTGATGATGATGATGAATGTTACCTACATTATTTAAATACTAGCTTATTCCCGCGGCTACGACCGCCACGGCCATGTTTATAACAGTAATGAATATCCCACGTGTTATTTCAGGTCATAAACTATTTGTGTGCCGAATTTTAACGAAGTCCGACTAGTAGTTTTTGAGTGAAAGAGAACAACCACACATACATCCTCACAACCTTTCACATGTAAAATATTAGTCAGATATGACTAGTAACATATTCTATTATTGCCCAGTAAAAAACGCAACTCCGCACAATATGTTGAGTATAATTTAAAGCTCGCCGTAGAGTCGATATTCAAGCTCAAAAAGGCATAACGTAGATGCTATTGAAAGCTCTTTAAGAGAAATGAAACTGTAAGCTCAAATTATAGCTATAAATAAATGTTCACTTTATTTATAAGTAATTTTCAAATGTTGATTTCAATTTTTAGAATAATTAAAGTAAACTATAAACTTTATTTTGGTTAACGATGAACTATTCTCTCTATCAGATTGTATATGATGACTGCCATCCGTAAACATTTGTGATCAATTCCAGGGAATGGAGTGCTTAGAAGCTCTGTTCTCCTCCAAAATCTAATTATAAGTACATAAGTCCACCCTCCACCTTCAAGGGGGCGGTGAAATTCCAGAAATATTAGGGCCTGAGCATCCTCTCTGTCCCAAACATTTTGATGTTTGGGACGGAGAGGATGCTTGTTACAGCAATCTCCTCCGAGAACCCATTTTTAGAATTAAGAATTATGAATATATTATTTTTAAACATTATAAAGCCGAAGAGTTCATTTGTTTGATTGATCACGCTAATCTCATGAACTAATGGTTCATATTGAAA
>DWLI01000878.1:0-18030 GCA_018249915.1 Cecropterus dorantes dorantes | reverse complement strand
TGTAAAAGAGTACTTATGGTTGTCTATAAACATCAATTAAGTATAATACCAACTGTAGAAGGCACATTTATCAGGATCGAAGTGTTTTAATTCAGTAACAATTGAAAAAGCTATGAGAGAAAGCGTCGCCATACTTTAACAGAATATTTTTTTAGCCTTGACCTGGATAAATTTAGTGCCTGGTTGCTCTTGAACTGTCTCATTGTAGTATATGTATACGGGTGATCATCCAATTCCACCACATTTTCCAATGAATGTTGATCTTCTAAAACGCCATCACTTTGTCCAGTAGTATAACTGGTTTTTACATCCGTTATAAGGCAATGACATGGAGATCTTATAAAAAAAAAATCATGCAGCTGATATTGCAAATTGGACTAATAATGATAGGTAAGACTTGTCATCACAATACTGAAGGCCCATTTTACACTTCATTCTATATAATAAAGCAATATGTGCAGTATAACCATCAACAAAATAAAAACACTGAGATAGATCAAAAACTGTTGCCATTTATATAAAAGCATCGAGCGTTCAGCGTTGATCGAAGTTTGCCGTGACCCAGTATAACGAAACAGCCCACGGCTATACGGGCAGTTTAAGTAAAGCCCCTTATCACATGTGTCGCTCATACCTGCGGTTAACTTATTACCATTTAACGGTACTCGGAGCTATAGACGACCTATATTTTATTTATTTCACACGCATTGCACCTGATTATTGAGTGCTAAGGATGCTATTATTGTATTTTTCATGTAAATTGGACGTGTTATTCGTTAGTCACGAATTTTGTTATACACAACCCTACGAATTGTAAGGCAAGTTGTACTCTATTACAGTAGCATTAGGACAGCAATATTCGGTAACTTGAGGCTGATAGGAGTGCCTAATTCAATGATGAATGGTCTAACACTTGTAACTATGCTAATTGGCCGTAGTAGAACAATTAGCAAGCATGTGACTTTTGCTAAATTAACGTCCAACGTCTAAGTAATTATTGTGACAAAGTGCACAATGCAATACGGCTGTTGCATAGGCATTTGTTTGCCTTTATTATGTTGTCGAAACCAAAACATTTACCAATATAACATACAAATTGTTCCACACCCGTTCATTTTAAACCACTAGTTTATTCCCGCGGCTCCACCTGTTTTAGTCACGTTTACCACGATAATGAGTATACTTTGTGCTATTCTAGGTCATGAACTATTTATTTGCCAAATATCAGCGAATTGCGACGGGTAGTCTTGGGTGAAAATGTAACATAACAAACACACATACATCCTAACTAACTTCCGCATTATATTAGTAAGATTCACGTCGCAGCTTTGACTTATTTTAATATAACTATTCTCTTACTACATTTATATTGTAAATTTTCCTATAAATACATTAATTAGTTTATTTCCGGTTATAATAATTCCTATCTCTAAGTGCATTATACAATGTTGAACGTGAGCCACATTTAAGTGTATAAATAGACATAGAATTTACTATTCGTATTAATTTTGTATTCGTGTTTTTATTGACAAATCTACTTATGTCTTCATTTATCAGCGCTTTATCGGTTGTCGCGTCCCCGAAACTTGCTACTATCCAGTACCGCGAGGTTTCAATATTTACAGTTGATAAGGTTATTGATCATAATATTTATAATACTTATAATATATATACGTCGTATGGAGATCAGAATGTCATTGGAAACAGTTCTTTTTGTGACTATAGAGATCAATGGCGACCTAACCCATTTACCTTGTGAATATACGAGTATTCGATCAGGTATTTAGGATTAGGAGTAATCGTGTAACACAAATCGTTTTGACATCCATTTACGAACAAGATCCGCGATTCAGCTACTCATAAATATTTACACGACTGGCATACATTAAACATATTATATTTTCTTGAAATGCATGAATAACTACGCTTTCTAGGAAAATTGACGTGGGTTTAAGTATAAAACCTTCGGGGAATAAATGATCCGCTTTAGACAAATTCTTGAAATAAAGGATTATATTTAATTCTGCTTACCTTATATGAGCAATAAATAAACGCAGACGTTTTAGATGGAATTATTTGAAATTTGAAACAACGGAACTCGAAAGATCTTGAAAACTCTGTTATACTAACTTCGTATTAGTTAACTTAAAAAAATAATTCCAAGCTGCTAGCATCCAACTGCTTCCGACATGTGTTACATGCAGGTAGACTATGCAAAAAATACCACTAGTACAGGTTACAGGTCCTTAGATAAACCTATTCAACGTCATTGTTTCATAACGAGTTGCTAGGGAGCTAATTGGACCATTCCGCCGTCATCACCAATCATCCGCACAACAGGATCCTACGTAGGTGTGCGATATCACGTGCAACTATTGCCATCTATACGTATCTAGTTTCATTCATTAAAAAACGTATCCCTCACTGGGGGCAAGGTGATTAGAGTCACGGCCGTTACAATTGGCGCAGGTAGGGGCAAATGCAGTACTATTAGTCTCGATAGAGTCTACTATCGTCATCCGCTGTGCCCATTGATGCAATGTCGAGGGCACGTGAGAAGAATTACACCAAACGATTCCTATTACCATGTAACTGTTAGCGATGCTAGCGCTTCCTTCCTTTCGTCGCATCAAAGAACAAATTGTAATTCAATTGTTGCTCGATGTAACATATTGAACTGATGGAACACAAAAACATTTAATCATCATCAGATCATATAATAAGTAAATCCATCAACGTCTTATTATGATACAGAATTTCAGAAAATGATATTTTATCTACATGTAAATATTTTAAGGAAAAAATTCAAGATATAAAAATGTTTACTACGAAGCGACTCTTGTCGCAACTTTATCACTATTGGTAGAAAAACGTCATCGTACACTGTAAACAGCCACTTGTTTAATTTAGATGACTCGAACGCTCTCGAGATTCATTCATTCATTGCAATAGATCAACTAAGGAAGACTCCGTCCAGAAAAACTTATAATCTAACCTCAACAAAAGACCATAACGTGTTTTAATTAAATCAAATGAATAAATTACTAGAAATTAATAAATGGTACATTGTATGTCTAAGTAACTAATTTCAATATAACACAAGTGTCGATGGTTGGTTACGATCTCTTACGATTACTAAGTTCCTCCTTCAAGTTGTTCCAAATTCCCAATGAAAATTGCAATGAAAAAATTATAGTAACGCTCAGATATATCTTCTTTGCAGTAAAACTATTCTCCGTGACCTCTACAGAAGTTTCTTTTTAGTAGGACAAGTTTCTACACAAATGTTTTCACTACAAGCTATTTGCTGATAAAAACAAATTTCACTTTCGTCTTCCAGGTGACCCGATCAATTGTATCAACGACGGTGCCGTCCCCGGCCACGTCCTGAACACCTACTGCTGGATTACGTACACCTTCACTCTTCCCTACTCCGGGGCGAAGGGCATCGTTCACCCCGGATTGGGCAACGATTATCAAGAAGAGAAGCGTATCCATGCATATTATCAGTGGGTGCCTTTCATGCTGTTCTTCCAGGTAAGATTTGCTCATATATTAGAAATTACACTCAGATATTTTAATACCTATTAAATTTTAAGAAGTAATGAATACAGCAACAAATTTGTTCAAAGTGTATTAATTATTTGTTATGTTTGCATTGCATTGAAATCTAAATCAGACAGTCAGCAAAACTAAGCTATCGGAAATAGTTCTTAACTGAACATGTGAGTAAAATTCCATTCAAGATTAGCTATGGATCAAAAGGGTCCTCAGGACAAAAAATACAAAATAATGAGCTCCGGGCAACTATCAATAAGTCCACCTGGTATTCAACAGATGCCTAACGTAAACGTTTTTAAAACAAGGACAAACTGAACAAATTAGCCTTTGACAGACTAGGCCCGTCATCGCTTTAACGAACATTTAGCGATGTCATGACAAACGAACACAATGCCCAATTGAAAATAACGATCTATGAAATACGTGAACATCTAATTACTTTCGTACTTGCACAAAATCGAGAAGTTTCGTGTGTTCATTACTGCATATATTCACGGTAACGGCATCAGAATTTTCAAGCCTATCGTTTTCATTATTAAATTTCACTTCGTCAACATTATTCACTATAAACTGTGCTGAATACAATGAGGTGGCACCAAGTCGTTATGAATAATAAGGCTAAGAATTCAATGCATCGAGCAATGTGAGAGGTCTTTCTTTCAACAAGTCAATGACTCGAGATAGCGACCAGTTGCATTAATTCTATAATTCATCCAATTACCACTCAACTATATACAAGATGAATTATTTAAATCCTATTTTTGCTAACTTTCAGGGTCTGCTGTTCTACATTCCTCACTGGATCTGGAAGAACTGGGAAGAGGGCAAGGTCCGCATGATCTCCGAGGGTATGCGTGGAACCTTGGCCACCATTGCCGATGACAAGACGAACCGACAGGTAACCATATTACGAAGTATCATCACTATAAATTAAAACTCGTTGTCATTCAACTTCAGTGATACAATCGTCATATCTCCTACGATATAACAGCTAAGTAATGTAGCCAAAGACAAAAGGACGTGTATTTATGACATATTTCAATAGCTCTAATGAGTAGCAACAAATCGTGTACTGATCTTTTTCTAACCCTGAGATTGTTTACGTCCAAGGCTGGCAGTGACCACTTAACATCAGGTACACCACATGCCCCAGTTATTAACAACATATACAATAATACGTTGATATACTTCGGTATGCCATATATACCAGTCTCATCAATTGGTACAATTGAGATAAGGCTCCGTGACTAATGAAGCTTGATGTCCCTAATAATTGACCCGAGCATCTTTGTTACGTAATGAGATGGTATTTATGCTGTAAAATATTTCTAAATGTAAATGTTTCTTTATCAAATCAGTTATTTGTAAGATAGGAAATGGTTTTTGTTTTATTATAGTGTATACGTCACATGTAACTGTCACATGTAGTCCACATGTGACAGAAATATATTAGACATATCCGACTTTACAATAGCTAAGACGAATCT
Organism: Cecropterus dorantes dorantes; assembly: GCA_018249915.1. NCBI lineage: Eukaryota > Metazoa > Arthropoda > Insecta > Lepidoptera > Hesperiidae > Cecropterus > Cecropterus dorantes. The sequence continues at coordinate 12,982 of DWLI01000878.1, read as the reverse complement.
TCGTTTCCTACCACCGTTTAAAAGGCAGTAAATAGTTCTTTGGACAGTAGACTCAGAAGATCAGACTGTACCTTTAGCAAACAAGTAATTTCCTAATCGTATCATTAATGTAATTAATTTAATATGTTTCCAGAATCGACTCGTTCAATATCTCCTAGACACGCTACATATGCACAACACATATTCCTTTGGATACTTCTTCTGCGAGCTCCTAAACTTCGTTAATGTTGTAAGTATGACTTCTCTCTTAGGGACTTTTCGCTACCGTAACCAAATCATATCGAGTTATTTTAAAGCTATCTTTCCACAATGTGTATTCAAATAAGTATTTCGTGATTAAGGTATTTAAAATAAGTTCTATATTTATAGGTTGGCAACATTTTCTTCCTCGACACGTTTTTGGGCGGTGCTTTCTTGACATACGGAACGGATGTCGTGAAATTCTCAAACATGAATCAAGAACAACGTACGGATCCTATGGTGAGTTAAATCTTTAAGAACAAAGAGATCTACGTGCAATATTTTGAGTCCGTAATTTCTTATATCTATTAACATATTTTTGTTTCTTTCTTTCAGATTGAAGTATTCCCGAGAGTAACGAAGTGCACCTTCCACAAATTTGGTGCTTCTGGAACAATCCAGAAACATGACGCCCTCTGTGTTCTTGCGCTGAACATCCTTAACGAGAAGATATTCATCTTCCTTTGGTTCTGGTGAGAACTTATATTCAATTAAGTAGTGCATTTTAATTACACGGACCCGGATTATACATTTTACAATCGAGATACTTAATGTAGCACTTAAAAGAATCCTTAGCGAGGTAAATGAACTTGACTTCCTTACTGAATCATGATCATGAATTGCAAAATTAGAGCGCCTATTGTATTTCCTTGTTAGAGTAAATAAATATAAAATTCTGCCAGCTTTAAAATTTAAACACGATGTTTTATTTTTATAACAGGTTTATCATTCTGTCGGTGGTGACTGGTCTCGCTTTGGTGTACTCGGCGGCTGTCATCCTATTGCCGAGCACTCGCGAGACTATTTTGAAACGTCGGTTCCGCTTTGGTACTCCTAATGGCGTTGAAGCATTAGTTAGAAAGACTCAGGTACGTATCTATGTTATGTATTTTAGCATTTATTACAAGACAAGGTTAATGATGTTATTTAGGTTTGTAATGGTTATTACTTTATCACACTAGAGTAATAAAAATCATTAACCGAATCTTGTTAAGAATTTGATTTGTTTTTAGGTCGGTGATTTCCTACTTCTGCACCTCCTCGGCCAGAATATGTCCCTGCGAGTGTTTGGCGAGGTACTGGACGAACTGTCACGGCGGCTTCACCTCGGCTCTAATCCGCCTTCTGCACCGTCTACCCTAGAAATGGCGCCGATCTATCCTGACATCGACAAGTTCTCTAAGGAGACCGAGACGTAAGCCTACTAGATTTAGTAACGAGCAATACGCCTTCCATATCTATGTACAAGTTAGGTACCAAATGCCTCAACTACATTCTTTGAGAAATCTTGGATAGTAATTTTTGATATTATATAATTGGTCTCAGAGCAAGCACTTTTCTCAAATTGTGCAGTCGAGACATGTAGGGCTATGTTTGTTCCTTCTTTAGGGCGTATTGTTCCAATTAAAGCGCCGATGGGCGTCCATTTTGCCAGTTGCTACTTAGTAACATGTTATAAATTAAACGCAAAATATCGACGATTCATGACATTCCTTTATTGTAGGCAGCATGTTAACTATAGATTGTTGAGATGTCAGCCACAGTTTGCCTTTAATAAGCCTGAGCTTTAAATTTAGGTCTCAATGACGTGTTTAGAGTAAATGTTTATAAACGATGTGTATTAGAAGGTTTGTGAACTATTATAATAGATGAGAGCATTGTAACATTTGAAATTGGCGAATTTATTTCTATTGATGATATTGTTGGTGATGACTGTTTTAATTGTTTTAGAAAAATGCATTTTACTGTTGGCTGTTATCATCCGTTTATTCCTAAAGACAAATATTAGGGAATAGGTACATTTCGTCTACACGACATAGATGTATTATAGTTTTAGAAGGTTATTGAAATGCATTGTGAGAGGTGTCATTTTCCGCATCAAGAGCATAATTGTAGACAATAGAAAAATGAACGTTCTATAAACGTTATTCTTAAGTATTATTGGCCAACATAAAAGTACATATCATAAGCTCAAAAGTATCTCATTTTAGTAAATAAAAAGACATTCATATTTACACTTTACAATATGTAACTAACCTATCGATTTTCGCTTTACGAACGCATAAAGACAATATAGAAATGACAATGAAATTATACAAATAGTTTTATTACTTTTTTTAATATTAAGATGTATTGATACATGTATTCTATTAATAAGGTTCTATTCTTTGTATCGATAAACGATTTTTGTTCAAAAAGGCGGTTATGTTAGTACAAAGTGTCCATTTGTAATTTGCAACGTCTCGCCTTTTAAAGTAAATGAAATCATAATAAAACAATATAATATCAAATAAAACAATTTTAGGATAAGTATAGGTGTTAGAATAAAATTTGTTGGTGCAAAAGAAAGACAAGGTGTTTACTGATGATGAATGTTATTATACTCATGTAACTTACTCGATACGTCGTGCCATTGTATTCGGTAATATCTTTCGGGAGTATGAAATCTTGCGCCAGGCTTGCATTTCCTAAGTATACGGCATTCCACTCGGCCTGTTGTTTTCTCTATGTACTACTCGACCAAGCTAACTAGACGAACGGAAGGAATGCGGTCGCCCTTCCCGGTCCCGCCTCACGCCCTGCTCTCGGTCTAGTACCGTTTGCACCTAAACTCGCTAATCAGTTTTGATTTTAGATAATAAAATAAGTAATATAAATTTGTTGTACTCATTAGTTTTTGTTACAATGATATTCAAAATAAGCAAAAAAAACGTTGCTTAAATATAAATTATTAAGACAGAAATTTATTAAAATTTACATTTCATGGAAATCAACATTTCACATAAAATCATTATTGCTATTTTTTTGTCATTCGTACTCGCGAGCTTGCGAGTGACGTCACGTTTGACATTCGTTTAGTTAGCTTGGTCGACTTATACATACAATTAACATTCCGTTTCAAGGTTTTTATAGTGATTTTGTTGATGCTATAAACATTTTCTTCAAGTTTCAAGTTTTTAGATATGTTGCATACGACTTTTGAGCTAAATTAAAAACGTTGCTGAAAATAAACAATGCCATATCTCTTCAAATCTTAGATTACTTACCACATCACAGCTGCCCTCAACTTGCCGCAATTCTAACTTCAAATCGCTGATATTTGAACTTCTGTCACTGTCTTTGAACTGATCGACGCAAGTTTTTCCAACGTCAGTGATATCTGGTTTCTTCACATCAGACTTATCGGACTTGCGGTGACACAGCATGATGATGAACAGGAGAATAACGAAGAAGATGGCAGTAGAGGCACTTGCTGCTACGATGATGACCAATGGGAAGGATTCTACCGGTTATATGTAATAAATATAAGTAAATCTGCTGCAAATATTTATATACTTAAAAATCTTATAAAAAATAAATATCGCATCGATCTTACTTATATTATAAATGCGATAGTTTGAGAGGATGTTCTATGTCTAGAGGAGTTTCTATGTATTTGTTACACTTTTACACAAAAACTACTTGCTGGATTTCACAGAAATTTGGCACACAGATAGTTTATGACCCAGACTATAATCGGATACTTATTACCTTGGTAGACCTTGGCAGACGTGACCGAAGCGGGTTTAGCCGCCTGAATAACGTATTGTTTAATTAAATAAAAATAATACAATACCATATTTTTAAAAGGCTTTATTCATCTTGGTCAAATGTTTTTATATGTTAATCCAGATTGTAAACTGAGTGTCAAATTTCATCGGGAATAGTAACAAACATCTTTCCATCCTTAAAAACATCAACCTTTATGGTATTGCCAAGATAAGACTAGATTATGTCAAGAAAGAAGTAGTACTTACTATCTGGCAGTAATTTTATCTCAACGCTATCAGTCCCATAAGCATTGGTCACAGTGCAGTTGTAAGTTCCAAAGTGCTGGGCCTGACTTTCGCGTATGATCAACGTGGATTTTGTCATTTTATCCGCTAGGGTCTCTTCCATGAAGGCGTAATCCTAAAATTCAAGGAGAATATGAATTACCAAGCAATTCTTGATCATTTCATTTAAATTGACTTGAGAAGTGAATGAGTGCGTTAACATTTCCTGTATAATACAGGGCATTTCACTACGAGCGGTCTACTGACAAACAGTTTTTCTAAATCTAAATGAATAACAATTACGACACGTTTACACATGGTCGTTAAAAGTCTATGCTTAAATGTAGTCTCGACAAAGGGCGTCCGTTTACCTTCGAACGCCCTTTGCGTTTTCGGGCAACCTATATTATAATTTGTTTTAAGTTTTAGAGCAAATTTCTGAGAATAATCGTCGCAGTTTTCTCCGTTGAACAAATTTCTGAGAATAATTTTCTAACTTTTAGAAAATTACTCTATGATATAGATAGATAATTTCTAATACCGAGTGGTATCTATGTAATATTCGTTTTTAAGACTTTGTATTTCTATTATAATAATATAATGTTCGTACCTGATCATGATAAGTGTTGATCTCCTTTCCTCCAAAAGTCCATGCCACATACTCAGGTTTCGGGACAGAGAAAGATATGCATTCAACTGTTAAACTGTCTCCTTCAACGCCATACTGCGTTTGATTCGACACTATTTTAGGCGGCCCTAAAACAAAATTCTCAAATTACTAAACACTTCTAAAGCACTTCCTCCCGACTTTTGACATAATTGTATGAGAAGAGGTCTATCCAGCAGTAGACGTAGGAAGACTGTATGGACAAAAAAGGAACAAAAAATGGATATCTACAATGCTACTAAGACTAATAATATAAAATTATAGATACTATTTATATTTTCAGTATTTAGAAAAAAGCATGTCTTTATTATATAGCCAATAATAACGGCGTAGGTGTAATGGTATAATAACTGAATATAAAATTTCAACAATGCAAATATATTGTACCCTGTACCACAACTTCCAAAAATCCCAATTATTGGCATTTTACTAATTGCCAATTATTTTATTGGGACAAGGTCTTTGCAATATTCTCTATAACAATGTTCTATTTTGATTATTGTACTTTTTTCTTATTTTGTTGATTGGGATTGTTACAACTACCTCCCACATAACGTCAAAGGGAGTAGTGAGTGGCTGAAAAACAGCGCTGAACAAGTCAGGAATATGCAGAGTTACTTACTTTGCCTTTCTCTACTTACCTTTTTCTCTGTTCCTTTCTCTGTCTTGTAATTAAGGATTTTAAATGTTTATTCTGAGGCAACAAACTATTTTATTATTATTAAAATTAATTGAATTAGTACTATGAATATTTATTTGATGTTCTTTTTTAATCTGCCTGAACATCGAAAGGACAGAAGTGAATGAGAAATTGAAAAAGGCAATATTTAATTGTACAATTTGTCATAACCGCATATTAGGTATATAAAAGAAGTAACTTTAATTAAAACAAAAGTTGAAACAACTACATCGATATAGTTGTGAGTGTAACAGTTCTAAATGCAGTCGTTGTAACTGCTATGTCAAATTAATGTGACATCTCAACCTCTGTACCACATATTAAAGATGTTAAAGAAGTAAATTAAATTAAAACAACAGTTAAAACAATCACATCGATATACGTGAGTGTAACAAAGTTCTAAGTTCCGTCGTTCCAGTTACCGTGTCAAATTTATGTGGCAGCATAATGGACCCCTCAAGTTTAGAACTTGTAATGGGGTCTTGAGACGCGTTGCGATTCCGGCTTGCGGCGTATGCGGCTAACTCTCAGGATTTAGAACAATATTGTAGTAACATTTACAACATTGTTCTTAGATGTTTTTGTTCATCCACATAATTATTAGTATTGCTTCTTCATTGTTTTGTTCGATTTTATAAAACACTGTCGCCTCTATTTTAACACTAGAGCTTCTAATCTGGCAACATATATAAACTTATCATTTTTAACCGAATTCTTATTTGCAGATACTGTTTCATTGATTACACTAAATACTAACGTATATCATCATAACAGTTGAGGCAAATTTACTATTTACACAAATGAAAGTATCTATGTGTTACTTAATAGTAAACAAAATGCAGCCCAGCCAGAAAGTCTGTAACCAACTTCAGATAAGACCCGAGCTCTCTGAGGTTGGCCACAAAGGCGCAGGTGGACTGAATGCTTCGAATAAGTATACCTGCCTAACATACCCGTCGGACTAGAAAAACGCAGTTCCTAACATAAAAAAAGAAAGAAGAAAGAAAGAAAAAGAAAAAAAGAAAGAAGAAAGAAAAAGAAACAAAGAAGAAAGTACACAGAAAGTGCTGTTATAAAAAAGAAATAAGTGTGACGATAGAGTATAGCCACATGTAAAATATGACGTAGTATTTCACAACTAAATATTGGCACTAGTAATATTCGTGAACGCGTAAATCCTAAGCCGCAGACGAGAGACGCAAGCATCGTTGGAAAGTTCACCATAAGTCGTGTTCGCAAAATGTTGGATCCGGGAATGGTCTTGCAAACGTCACCACTTGCAAACTAGTTTTGCCAGCGTAGAAATTCTAAAATTTTGTAGAAACGTCGAATTTTCCAAGGTTTCTTGCAAATTTGTGAAAATATAAGATTGTTTCCTTCCGACGGAATTTCTCCTGTTTTGGAAGAATGGAGTTTCGTTGTTCAAGGTGTTAATGATCCAACTTTCACAAATTTCGTACAAGCGTTGTCACAGCTGGGATTATTTATGGCGTTTGTTAAAACAAAATTTCGACAATTACACTAAATTGTTCATTTGACCAGTTACGTAACTAGAGTAACGTAAATGGAACGGAAAATAAAGAACCAAGAACAAGAAACGAACAGAATGGAAAATAAAGTTAACGTTAAATTTAAAAACAGAAAAATTTAAAAATAATATTGAAAAATATAAAAACAAAAAAAATCGTTTCACTTTTATTTTGTATTTTTATTATCGGTCCTGATATTCAGATTTTTTAGAATATAGTTTTAGGTTTTTAGTGTATTAATTATTCGATAATATATTATTTGTAAAAAAATCTTTACAGACTACAAAAACAAATGTATGTGTGATCTCTTAATGCCGTAAAATTTCGTAGCAAATTTGTCAAGATTAGTCACTTACAGCGGGAGGCGAAAGTGTAGGTAAGGTTAGGAAATTAATATCTATAGGATTAATAACTCTAAACTTACCCTTAACATAAACCATAGCCAATGCTTCTATGTCCTTAAATCCATCAACACTCGCTCTGCACCAGTACTGGCCAGCTGTCTGCTTGCTCACTGTCACTGTTAGATTACTCGACTTGCCGACTCTCTGCGAACAAATATGCTCAGTAAATCCTTCAATTGCATGACTTCACTCGAAGAACACGATCTCGATAAATCACGTAATTTATCAGGAAAGATCGACGCAGATTATCGAGTAGCTGTATATATTTGTTCATATTATTCTCTAATATATCTAAGTAATTATAATCATCCAATCGAGTCAAATCGGATGGCGATTCGAGTCAAAGATTATTATTTAAAATTGAAGTCATTAATATCATTAATTGGCGCGGAGACCATTTTAATATTTTTCCAAAAATCTACCACGATCAACAGAACGAGATTACAAGAACTAAATAAGACGAAGAGAAAAGTTCAATATTACTAATATGCGAAGCAGAATTCATAGTTTGTCTGTGTCTGTGTTTGTCTTTGTGTAGTTTTGTAATTCAATACCGTTTATCTAATTTACTACTAAAATCAAATTTAAATATATTCTTTCATCTCCCGTTTTCATTTTAATTGAAACAGTATTCCAAGCACCCTAGTAGCGAAAACTCAGCAACATGATGTTGTGGGTAAACTTCATTACGTTAGCTACACGGGAGGCTGCCCTTCCAAACGTTACCCTCCATTAGTTTCTATCGCGCCCATCAAGTGTTATAAAGCAAGGATCGAGATTGAACGCCGTATTCGATTTACCGTACTTTGCTAGCTTCGGAGTATTTTATGTTAATGAAGGTCTAAGCAGCTTTTTACTTTGTTGTATATTCTAGGGGAGATTTCTTTCGGGTAACGATGTTTGTATACTTTGAAAAATATATCATGGAAATTGAGCAACATCTAAAATCTATTCATTTTGGATATTTGGTCCTTAATTCGAGTTAATCTTAGAAACTGCGAAATAGGTTATGTAGGTATGAAGGGCCATTTGCCAGCAAGTATAAACAATTTGTCTTCCAATAGATAGGAAATGTTTTTGTTTTTTTTGATATTTGTGGTTTCTCACCCAAAATACCTACCTTCCTAATTTCTAACCCAAATACCATAACTGTCACTACACTTTATTACTTCTTCCTGACTTAGTTAATATTACTTCTATCACAAGTAGAACACACACGCTTTCTACACTCATAGGCCAGCACTAGGATTTTCTCCTGTGTCGCAGGTACCATGGACACACAAAGACGAATACAGAAACATCCAGACCCAGGAATCTAAACTCATCATTCATATGTCTGTCAGGCTTGGAATCAAGCCCGGAACCCACTGCGCGTCAGACCGGTATGGTGACCGCTCTGCCACGCGGGTCGTCAACTTATCAACTTACTAAGTTCTATTTTTATTATTATTCTATTAATAATAAATCAAGTAGCTTACAATAATCCTTTCGTTTTCATAACGCAGCCACACGACCTTCGGTGGTGGGTGGCCTTCAACAAGGCAACTTAGAGTGACCGAAGTTCCATGATCACCTTCCATATTCTGTGGCCGAGTTTTGAAAGTGGGGGGATCTGAAACAAATGAGATTATATAGATTTTCAAAGTAAGTATAGTTTCATAGTAATAAGTATTGTGCTATTCGTCAAATCTAGTTTTATTGTTGATCTTATTGTAAGCAAATTGCTTTTAAACTTATTATAAATACTGTTCTAGTTAACTTAACAAATGTTTCATTGCAGCTGCACTATTTTTTGTGAATGTTGTATATACCTTTAAAGGCAAATCATTTTGAACAATACTAAAATGTGATGTAATTAACAATGTCTAATAGTAAGTAATACATAACAAACTCAGATAAGATCATATTGTTCCCTGAGGAATAAGTTGAAATGCCTCGGGTAAGTATGTCTCCCTTACCGCACTCTTCAGATCAGAACACAGCAGTAAAAAACAATGCTGTTATTAGGCTGATATACGTGTGGCGGTGGTGTTTCCAGAGTCGAATTGCAGAGAGTTCTACCTTCAAAATATTACGTATATAACGTGTGTGTCTATTTTTTGTATCTATTCAGTTTTAATGTTTCTATAATATTTAGTTGTCCGTCAGTATACACAATGAAACTTATTTTACACCAATCTATTTTAATAGACATTAGAGTATAAAGCATTATTTTCAATTATATTTAAACGTGCTCAAGTATAATAAAAAATAAAGCTCAGGGAACTTTAACCAAGCTTTAATTTTGATCACAACAGCAATAAAAATAAGAAATTGTACATTATTACAAAAAATGTTAGAAATTTTCGAAGAATTTTCTCCAGTAATTCGTTTGCGCCGATGAAGTCAAAGATAAGATAATACGGGTTTTTCTTTACATCTTTTGCGTCTTTTGAGGTGTAATAATCTTTTGTCACCTTGGAATTTATTCGTATATGCCAAGGGCTTCTGTTAATTTGCTTTTCGTATCATTTTCATTCACAACAGGTCGTTCATGTAAAAATTAAATTGTCAAATTTTAATCTGTTTTGATTTTTATCAATTTTTACGTGTTGACTTTTAGTTTTGACGTTATGATTCTTTTAAAAGATAAATCTTGCTAATATTATAAATGCAAATGTTTGTGAGTGATGTATGTGTGTTTGTTTCTGTTTCACGCAAAAAGTACTGATCGGATTTCGCTGAAATTTATCACACAGATAGTTTATGACCTGGAAAAATACGTGGGATACCCAATACCGGGTAAACGTGACCGAAGCGGGCCGAGTCGCGGTAATAAACTTGTATAACATAATATTGCTTATGTTTCTTATTGTTTAAAATAATGTATTTTAATAAAATGTTATGTTTATATTGCAAAAACCTTTTTAAACTGAGTTTTAAAAGGAGGTGTTTAAATTGATATGCATGTGTTTAGCTCAAAATATACAAAAAACCTTTAAAGGATTATCTAGAAAAGGCTCCATTCTACTTTATGTAAGGAGCTTCCTTATTACTTTTTCTCTTGAACTGCAAAAAATTGCAAGTTGGTAAACAAACTGAGGAACGAAAGAATATCAGACCATAATATCTTCATAGTTTTCTCCATTCTCGGGAAGAAAGTTTATTGCATTACTTATGGGAAATTAAGAAGGAAGAAAGAATATCCCCATACGAAAAACATACTCCTTAATTTTTAAGAGGAGAGAAAAAAATTGAGGCAAACTTTTTTGGTGATTTTCTGAATACATATTTATGTAATCAAAAAACATTCTAGGGCTTTGCCAATTTATGTACATGCAAAATATATACTAACATACATATTATGTATGTTAGGTATATATTTTGCATGTTATTATGCATATTATGTATTATGTATGTTAGTGTATTAAGTCCCAATATAATATATACCAGTACCAGTTCTATTTTTATGACAACTTATCGTAAGTTGTCATAATAATATGTCATTTCTATTCAAAAAAGTATATAAAATTTTAGAAGGATGTGAACCGATTTTTGCGTGCGAAGATGACGATAAAATGTTTTTTTTCGAAATCTTTATTCAAATCATTAATATAAACTAAACTAAACTAATATGTTAAGTCTGCATTCAACATTTAGTACAGGGTACAAGTCATCCTCACATAAATACTGGTTGTCATAAAAAAACCCATTTACATTTCAGAGTAAGATAAAGAAATTGAAGAATAAACGGATAATTCCAGAACTGGATATTGGATCTGGCGTCTTCCGTAACATCTTCCTGGATAGAGTACATTGTTGTTTTCCCATTTCGTAGAATACCTTTTTATGCACCTAGGGATTTTGTATAAAACTTCACTTAGTACGTACCCTGAATAATTTTACAAGAAAGGTACTCGTGGAATATTCCAAGTAAAGCGTAATAATAGTATGATTTATATTAAAAAAAAATAAGCGCGACTCCGTCTGGGTGTAATGTAACTAAAAATTCATGAACGAGTAATTATGAAATTATATACAGTCGTAATCAAAAATGTAATGTTAAGAAAGACGTCCACATAAAAGTTTACAATGTTATTTTTGACAGAACAGCCAGCAAAGTGAGTCATTGCCTTCATTACGTATTTCGCAAATATAGGATGGCGGTTGCCCTTTGTTGTATGACTTATACCAGGTTATCAATTATTTATGGACAAATGTTGAAACAACTCCGTCCAGCTGTTATTCCTGATCAAATAACACACATATAAACTTTTGCATTAATTGAATTAATACGTTGCTGTTTTGTATTTTTGTTAACAGAAGTAACTTATTATTTATTAACAATATATTTATACAAATATGTTGAGTGGAATCCACACTAATATTAGTAGTCTCTGGCGTTTCAATATCTGCAGTGAGATATACAATAAAATCATTTTATCTTTACTCAATTGATTATGTTCCTCATTCGTACAAAACATGCTTAGTACTGGAATATTAAAAGATTGCTTATAGATAATAGCCCAATTTTCCCCGTCAACCCATTATTGTGCCACTGCTGGCACGGGTCTCTCAGATTGAGAGTTTCAGGCTATAGTCCACCGCGCTGGCCAACTGCGAATTGGTAGACTTCACACACCTTGTAAGAACTTTTTAAAGAACTCTCGGATGTGTAGGTTTCCTCGCGATGTTTTCCTTCACCGTAAAGCAGTAATAATTATTTTCTAATACGCACATAATTTAAGAAAAATCAGTGGTGCGTGCCTGGGATCGAACCTCGCACTCCCGATCGAGAGACCGAGTTTTAACCATTCGGCTATCATTGCTCTTAACCCGTCGTAAGATGGCTTTTGGCAGAAACCATCACTCCTCTCATAAAAGAAATTTTCATTAACAAAAAACTTATCGTAGAGCATCCATATAATGCAAGATTTAATCCTTATCCATCATTTTTTTAGGAATTGCCACTCCTCTCCTAATAAAAGGTATTCGAAACTTGATTATAGCACAATTTTATTATCAGGAACTAGATGTAGAGCAACCACAAAATGTAAGCTTTAATTTGGATAAGGATATCTATCAGCCTTTTTAGGGCCACCGCTGGACATAGGCCTTCCCTTATGAGGTTTTAATCCTTGGATATATCTTAAGTATGGCATTAATTACCTGAAATTGAGTCTATCAATTAGAAGCTGGCACAGTTCTACTCCCACTAAATCAATCCTAAAAAATATAGAACTATTTGAATAAAAATCTTTCTAAAACATCAAAATAAGTGCAATACTATTTCATAGTTTTCATGATCCGTCCACGGTTCATTTCTATCCGGTTCCAACGATTACCTTTGTATCAAATTGTAAACGAGAAGCGATTCGATCAATTGCCGTTCTCCGACTGAATGAAGGGCAAATTGGAAATAATTCTGAATTACGAACTATCGGGTTGCGATCTACGTGCGATTTAAATCTCTTGCCCTGAAACTAGACTTCGACTTTGAAGAAATAACGGTCGCATGAGTATGGTCTGACCTCCGTACCTCTCAAGGTACACGCTTTCTACACTCATAAAACACGCTTTCTACACTCATAACCCCGCACTAGGATTTTCTCCTGTGTCACGGGTGCCATGGACACACAAAGACGAATACACAAACACTCAGACCCAGA
>DWLI01000877.1:0-18043 GCA_018249915.1 Cecropterus dorantes dorantes | reverse complement strand
GACATTATTGCCTTGCACGAACCAGTAGCTTATCTATGAAAGAATTTCCGAGAAACATATTTCATTGCACACAACGTAACGAGATCAAGTCACAAAAGTCCATAAGGCATATTGCAGCGTCGCTCTAGTTGACACTTGAAATTATACAGGTGCCGCAGTATCACCGCTTGAATGCAGAGTTATTATAAAAAGTTGTTTATTTTAAAATTAAAGACTACCTTATCAATACAAACTACGTGTGTACTTAATGCACGAATGAATGTACTAGTACGGACAAGAACACAGAAACAAGAGAAGGCGAAGCGCGCAGCGTACGAGCGTGTCGTACCGCGTCGCGTCCGGGCATGCGGGCGGGCATGCGGGCGGGCATGCGGGCGGGCATGCGGGCGGGCATGCGGGCGGAGCATGCGGGCGGGCGGTGCGCTAGGGTGAGAAGAGGTAAGAGAGCGTGTTGACTGACTTCTTCTTGAGCGTGAAGAAGGAGCGCCGCTTGGGCTCGGCGGCGTGGTGCGCGGGCAGCGTGTGCGAGCGCGGCGCGGGCGCGGCGGCGCGCGCGCGCAGCGCCTCCAGCCACTGCGACATCTCCGCCTCGTCGTGCGCCTGCAGCAGGAACTCCGCGCCGCTGCTCAGTCTGGGAAACCAAACATCCTGGATTAATAAAGTGAACACTCAGTTCTATTCAGATTTTGAGTTTAACTCTAATTCCGATTTCAATTCTGATTAAATTTTTTATTCAAATTCTGATTTTTATTTCATCTATATTCTGATTTTAATTCTAAGTCTTTTTCCGATTTTAATTCTAATTCTGATTTATATTTGATTCTGATTCTAAGTAAGATTCTAAATCCAATTCTGATTCAGATTTCAATCTAATTTGTTTGAATATTTGTATATTCTAATACCCATGATTCAGGGGATTATAATAAAGCAAGACTCAACATAATCAGGGTAATATAACTAAAGTATTATGTGATAAAATTCCAGAATTCAAAAATATAGCACGGATATTTCACCAAAATGCGCGACACGCGACAATTCTATTATTGAATGAATATTCAATAAAAATATTAAAAATCAATCAGATCTCAAAATATAATGCAAATAATGATAGTAATAACAATAACAACAACGCCATCTTAAGTTAATTTCCATAATATGGTTTCTATTATCAAATGAAAATTCCATAAAATATGATACCAAGTAATGATAGTGATAACAATAGCAGCGTCAAATAAAGACTATTTTTAATTTTCAAGTAACTTTCTGCCAATATCTACATTTTGAAACTTCATAAACTCGCCATATCACATTATCTATAAGTCTAGATTAAACCGCATACCTGAGACGGAACACATGCTTCTTCTTAGTGTAATTGGCGGCCACTTCCACGACGGCGCCGTTGAGATCGAGCGGCGTCTCCCCGCGCCAGTACTGCTCCGGCGACGCCTTGTACGCCTTCTGGTCCTTGTAGAACGACATGCGACCGTCCTTCGCCACCACGTACACCTTGTCCCAGGATCTTTGGAAAATAAAAACAATTTTGGTATATACGATATGATCACATTGTGTAATTTATCGAAAGCTTGTAATGTGAATGCGTTATGGGTGAAAGGTAAAAATATAACTTTACATGGAACAATTATAGTTGTTAAAAATATTCAAACGAATACTCGACAGCTTCAAACGTTGTTTTTTTTTAATATAGGTGCATAAAAACGCATATATTTAATTTAACAATTTTGATGAGTTGTCGTCTAATAATAGGTATATCATGTCATATTGTCAATCTTTCAAGACATTTTGATATATATCAATGAAATGAATAAAGAAATTGAAGGCAGCCAAAGAATTACATACGCTCGAAAAACATTACCCTTCTTCTGACGCAACGCAACATAAATTAAAATTTATGTTGCTAATTGTTGGCATGTTTCTTCCTTAATGCTTTGTTACACTATTCCTTTTTTTTAATAATTATGACAGAAGATTATCATTATTCTAAATGGGATCTGTATACGTTGACCATACCTTGGTTGTACAAAGTGAGTCTCAAAAAATTGACAACCATACATTTTTTTACCTTGAAGAAATATTTCACAAAATGAAAATACATTTGTCGGTCAATACACAAATAGTCATAGCATTAAACACGAATGATTACTTAACACAGTACCTGTTGGAAGCGCGCTTCGCCGCGGATTCCCATTCGTGTTTACGCACGAGCGTGCCCTCTACGCCTTCGTCCTCGCCGGCGGGACTAGCGCCCTCTGTGTCATAAAACATTCGTTATACCACGTGTCAACGTGCTAGTGACAGCTGAAAGAGAGCTAAATTATTGCTAAAAGTGTGAGCTAAAACAGCTTGAAACACGGTCTCGTTTCGAATACTACAATAATGTAAAATGAAATCAACTTTTGCAATCGTTACGGTGAAATAAACATCGATTTTATTTATATCGATATCAATTTTTTAACCATAAAGAAACGTTTACAAAGTACACGATATTAATATAGTATTCAAAAGGACCGTGAAAACAAAGTAAATAAAAGAAAAAAAACGCTACATAAATAAAATTTAATTCCGGCATTGTTGTATAAAATCACAATAGATAGTTTGATACGTCCGTTCTTCCGTCATAAAGTGTCTTATAAAGGATATAGTATGTTTATTACACACACACACAGAATAAATATCGGCAATCCATGCGCTCACAACACAACAGCACACACAAAGCATTCGTCGCGTACGTACATACTTTGCTGGAACTCGTAGACGTCGTGGGTGGAGATAGTACAATAATTTATTCTTCCTTCTTCTCTGAACATATATTAAATAGATATTTATTAAGCTACATTTGACGTAATGTATGAAATGCTGAAATATTTTAACGAGTCTTTCGGTTAAATGTACTAGACAATATTAAAAGTTACAAAGACTTTCTACTGTGCAAAATAGCTACAACATATGAACGCGAGAATACCACGCGTGATAAATCACCAAACGAATATCTGGACAAAATTAATGAAGCACTGAGTATATAGTATATATGCTAAACAGTAAATGGTAAATAGCGTGTATATAGTCAATACTTTTAATTCCAATTTTAAGAAAATTACAAATGAAACAAGTTTAAATTGAAAATTACAATTGTTTTTGAATAAAATACTAATTTGATAGTTTCTTACACTTGATAATGGATTGATTTACAAAAAAATCAATTAATTATCAATACTACGACTACTTTAACGGTCCAATTCTAAATCTACTCCTATCAAAACTATCCAAACTAAATTGATGGTCGCCTATTTTTCGAAATCAATCCATATTTACGATGTCTACTTCAATCCGAACGATCCAAGTCTCCATCCACGACAATCCATTACGCTGGGAGGGGTACCTTCATCGTCGCTGTGATGCGATCCGGTGAGCAGTTTCTTCGCCGTGCGCCAACGGAAGCTTCTGAAGGGCGACTTGCTTCTGGATCGCGACTTCACCTTACCGGAACTTGAGGGCGTCGCCGGCGACGAACTAGCTCCGCCCGCTGATTGGTGGGTAGCGGGGAACGGGTGTGTGTTCATAAGCGGGGAAAAGGTGGTGAATACGGGAAATAGGGAAATAGGGTACAAAATATGTTACGAGTGACAGAATCGGTGCGTTAAAGGATGGGTTTTGGTGAGAAATATGTGCGAATTTATAAAATAAATGGTATACAAAATAGGTGATGTGGAAGAGTGACAAATATTTCGTGAAGGTAAGTAAGTAAAATAAAATGGGAATTGATTTATTGATGATTGATAAATAAATATCGAATTATACAAATAACATTTTTCGTAAAGAGAGTAAGAGTTTAAAAAATAGTGGTGATGTGAATTCAGTAAAATAAAAATGAATAATATATGAAATAAAAATAAAAATGAATAATAATGAGGTAATATATGAAATGTGACATCAACAAATTAGTAAATATCAAAAAAATACGTGACAGGAGTCGGACATTTCGGGGTATGACGGGGAATTTGGGTGAAAAACAGAAAAAATATTTCAAAGCAACATAAAAAAAACAAAATTGCATCGCAGCAAAATAAACAAAAGCATTTACATGCTACACATAAAAACAATTGTAACACTGATTACGGCTGAGTAATAACAAGGGGGTTAAACAACATGCATACACCATTCACTGTGAGTACGGTGCAGGCAATGTTACACCGGTAACTAGTATACATATTAATAACAACACAGATGGCTTCGAAGCTTGGTATCACTAGATTTCGAATTTGGAACAAATCACATCGTTAAGAAAACGATATCAAGTGAATATCGTTTTCTTTTTAGGTTTTAAAGCACTTTAGTTTGTGTCATCTTCCATTAACTAGACAATAATCTGTCAATGCTAACACTTTGTAATCTTCATAGGCCAATTCATAAAGTCGAACGAATCCTTTTTTTTTCTGGAACCGCATTCAAAACCACCTACAACTAACATATTAAACTACATCTACGTGTCATACTCACTGGACAGGCGTGCAGGTTTAGCGGGCGTCTGTTTCGAAGTGGAGGGGCGAAGCGGGTCCGGCGAGGTGAGGGGGGCGGGGTCCGCGGGCGGGGTGCCGGGGGCGGGGTCCGCGGGCGAGGGGGCGGGGTCCACAGGCGAGGGGGCGGGGCTAGGCGCCTCTGCATGCGTATTACTACGTGCTAGTTACGACTACACTCTACGTGCATACATGCTAATACAACTACATGCTAACACTACATTTGCGTGCTTCTATGTGTATTTAATTTAATTCATTGTAAATTATTTATCGATATGTAACTAAGACAGATTTTAAACTTTTACTGATATATTGAAAAGAAAATAAATTTGAAATGCATAATAAAATTAATGGCGTAAACTCGAGGAGAGGTATTTGAATAAAACTGAATACATATAGATACACGCATTCATAGTCACAATTAAACTAGTTAGACAAATATTACGTGCCATAGAACATTCCGTTAGGACTAGTATACTCATGTAGTAAACTCTTTATCAATAAATTTTCATCTTCGACAAGTTTTAATAATAATTGTACACAGATTTCAGTATTATAAGTGTTATGACCACGTATGCGCAGATTGAAGTTAAAATACTGTTAACATTTTTAGTATAGTAATGACAATAACTGTAGATCAAAATAAATTAAACGTCAGTACTTATATAAATGTTAAAAGCCCCTTTTTAACGAACAGTAAATAAATAATTGTGATACATAGTAAATATATTTTAAACTCAATAAAAATTGCAAGACTTGATGACGTAACTGCTTGAAAGTTTAGAATCTGATAAACATGGAATTTTGATATTCGATACTGTAAAAACACAAATACATGCCAATTATTTTGTAATAGACTATTAAATAAATAAAGCTGTGGAATAAGCCGTGCATAAAATAAATCGAGAAGCAAGAATAGGCTTGGAATATATAGCGAAGACCTACCTTACTCGAAGAGGAGTCCAGAATCAAGAACACAGCACAGTTGCAAGACATACATAGCTTCGATTGACTTACTTAGAGAGCGAATAGAATAGACGAACAGACAGAAAAGAGTATCAAACCATCACCGTGATTAGCTTATACATAATTATAAAATGTATATATAATGTGATCTTATATGATGTGAATGAATATCAGTGTAGTATAAATAGTATGAGATAGACTTGAAAACTTAATGATATCTTTTTTTAGTATTTTTTTTTCAAGTAATACCTTATACTATAGTCAATAGGTAATGTTTTGCGAAATTCACTAATGTGATACGGTCCATGTTGCTGTGATATGATATAGAGTATTTAATATATTATGTAATAAACCACTTATACTGACACAGAAGACAGAAAATACTAAGTGTAACACAAAGATATATATGAAGATTTATAGAAATAAGCCTTCACCTATATATTGAATGAATGAACTAAATAATGAAACGTGACAAACACTGAAATCGTGCAGCAATAAAGAAAAAAATTGTGCTTATTAGCCCCAACTACATAAGAAAGAAAGATAACCTACGAAAAGTCCTAAACGTGTCGAAACAATCGTAACAAAAT
The DNA here is from genome assembly GCA_018249915.1 of Cecropterus dorantes dorantes. Lineage (NCBI taxonomy): Eukaryota > Metazoa > Arthropoda > Insecta > Lepidoptera > Hesperiidae > Cecropterus > Cecropterus dorantes. The sequence continues at coordinate 11,955 of DWLI01000877.1, read as the reverse complement.
TAAAATAAAAATTAAAGCCGTAAAGCTAAATTAAAATAAAATTAAAAAAAAAAACACAAAAGTCTACCCCCGTAGTGGCGTTACTATTAGAGCGCAGTGTAACCCGCCAAAATTAAAGACACCCACGTAACTACTACCACGTAAGCACATGCGTACAGCCGGGTATCTTTTTACATCGGTAGTATTATAGGAAGCGCTCTGGTTACCTGGCTGGGAATGCGGTCGCTCTTGGGCCTTCTCAGCCGCTTTAGTGGATGTTCTCCTTACGACTACGCGTGTGCATGTGTGGACAACACATCGGTAAGTAACGTCCCCTCTTGTCTCACACGCAACACTCGGCCGACCGACGAAATTGGACCCCGTTGCGATGTTAAATTAAAACATGTTAATGTGAACTTTGTGCTATGGGGGGGTCTACTTTCGTTGGACGGCCGAGCAAGCGATATAAAGGGGTTCACAAATAAAATTCACACGTAAAGCGGCAAGCGACGCCGTAGGACTTTCAGCTCTATCGCAGTGCGAATGTGCTTAGTCTCTTTGAACTTTTAACATCGATAACATCAATTTCCTTCGTTCAATTTTTTTTTATTCCTGTTAAATTATTAAAAAAAACTCTATTTGGTGTTATTGCAATATGCAAGCAGCATTCACCAGTTAAACGGTGAAAGTTAGTGAAATGTTTTAACTTGTTTTACTGAAAGAACATATCGTTCGATAGTGCTAGAAGACATTACACATGCGTGCTTACATTGCAATCCGTGAGACGAAGTGGTGTTAATCTTTCGAAGGAACTAAAAGTTTTATTACTGTCGCATTTAAACCTACGTCCAAACTTAAGAACTTTCATAACAAATTTAATTGAAATTTTGATAATAAAACGGTGTATAAATACACATTTATTTAAATATCTATTTGTGAAATAATTTTGAACAACATGAAACAAAATAAACTCATATTTCTAAATCCGATAAATAGGCTAGAGAATTACGTTCCGTAAAAAATAAATGAAAACCGCAAGTAATCAATGCAATTACGAGGAATATAAATTGTTTCATGATGTTGTGAATTTCAACGGTAATTTTAGAAAATCTTATAAAATAAGACGAGCGGCAAATAGCAAGCGAGAACAGAACAAACTCAAACTGTTTAATTTACAAAATCATATAAATTTTAAATAATATCATGTGAACAAACGCTTATTTCTGTCACGCAAGAACTCTGCCGCTCACAAGTATCATATTTTTTATCGTGTTCAGATAGTGTTGTTGAAGATCATATAAAAAAAACTTAAAACTTTTTGTCAAGTTCAAGAATGGAAAATCTTTTCACAACACTAATCAAAAATAAAGACATTTTGGTACACTGAAAGAAAGTCAATTGGGATTCATTTTTTTTTGAGTTACGCAGAGACGATCAATCGCGAAGTTATCAATCTATCCAATTAGCATTGAGTTTACCATCAAAAATGTGCGCGGTAGCCAAACTATAAAAGGCTGTCAAATTCATCAACAGGCTTGCTTAATTTCCATTCAATGATACTTCGTACAGTAAAAATCAAGCAATCTCATTGATTAATATGACACACATCCATAACTTAGCTGTCTCTCACATCTTTGGTGTAAAGAGACCTAAACATGTCAGGAAACTATTTTGACGAACGCTGTCATTTTAACGGAATCATATCAACATTGATTAGATTCCACGATAGATTCATTCATTCTCCGATAGTGTTCATTCCAAATATTATGAATATCCACTTTATGTTGGAACACATTTTAGTAGAGAAAAGTAAGACTTGAGAGCCAATGGAATAGGATTTTCCAGTTTCGCGATCGATTATCCCAAGGCAACTGTGTCTTGATTGCAATGGGAAGGCGGCTGTCAAATTTTGCTCCCAAGGACACCACAGGTAGGCAATATCGTTGAATATTAAATTAATAATAAATCATTTTTACAATATATATCTAATATTAATAAAATTCTAAAGAACTATTATTATTACTATAAAATTCTATAATAATAATCATTAATACTATAAAATTATTTTAGGAACTTTGTAAACATACTCGTACATCTAATGAGTCTTGTTATTTTGTTACATTGACTTAACAAGACCTCAAAAATGCATACATGCACTGGTGACATTCTTAACGTAAACTTAACAGCCAACTTTCTCATTGGTGTAGTCAGTGTCAAACTTTACGATCGCTCTAATATTGTTCGTTTACCACGTTGCTCCATCAAATCTCCCATTAGCCAATAGGGTAACGGAGTGGTACGGTTCAAGTTATCCAAAATGATAGGGAGAATTGGATAAAAGCTGTATCCAATTGGATTTTGATTTCCATTAAATTACTTCTCCAAACACTATTCGCACAGATTCAGAGCGTATATACGGAGTGATTGTAAAATTTGGCACGTGACGTATCGCATAAGTGTATACGTACGTTCGTACATTTGTACGTTCGCCCGTATTATGTGTGTATGCAAGTATGTCTTTGTGTGTTGCGTGTCTCGCGACAGACTCGGCTGTTGCGGGCTGTACAGTTGTATGTGTTCGTGTGTCACGTACACGTCCGCGTAGGTGTGTGCGTGTGGTATATATACGGTCCGCTCACCCTGCGGCTGGTCAGTCTCGGCGGCGCGGTCGGGCACGTCCCTCGCGGCGGCCGCGGCGGCCTCGGCGGCCTCGCGCTCTCGCCGCTCGCGCTCCGCGGCCTCGGCGGCCTCCTGGCGGCGCTTCATCTCCTTCACCTCGAACTGGAATATAGGCGTACTGGTCACTATCGGTACACAAACTTATAACGCGATAGAGGCAAACAGCGAATCGGCTCGGGCAACGTTGTTAGTATAAATATATTTGATGTTTTATATCTCAAATATATATTAATGGACTGTAATAAAAGGATACTCTAAAAATATTGTACGATTGATCTGATATTTTGTGATAAAAAGGAAGTTATCTAATTATAGACAAATAGATAAATATTTACAATCGATATACTCGTAAAATCCTAAAAGTCAGTTCTAATATTAATTAAAATTGCATCTCTTTAATTATTGCCAAAAAAGTAAATTAGTAACATTTTTATAAGCATTTTTGTGTAACCATACTAGTCAATATGTCAACATTTAAGGCTTATAAATAACGAAATAAAAGCATAAAAAAATAACAACACAATTCCTAGAAACAAAAAATCTTTATCAGTATTTCTGACAACATATATATACAAAGAAAAACAGAGTTCCATGCTAAGCGAGAAAATGCATGCATCGTACGGAAAACCTCACTTACACCATCCAAGTAGTTATAGTACCATGCACCGTCCGGAAACAGGAGATTACGGAGTTGGGACAGGAGGAGTAGAGAGGAAGTTAAAGGAATCGTCTTAATCTCCTTCCCCAAATCGTTCACCGCTTTAGAGCTACTCGTGAGACCGGGGAGAGACAGAACAGCAACATCGCTTTTAGATTCGCTATCTGTAGACTTCTTTCTGCGTGTAAGCCTACGTAGAATACCTTTCGCGATATCAGATTTTGAAGACGAGCTACTTGTAGAGCGTTTGAGTAACGAAACATTTGGATATATCTGTTGATGCGCTAACCTCTGCCACAATATGAAGTCTATGCACGCCAATCGGATATCTGGCTCCTTCTGGTCATCGGGATTATATTCGAAGAATACTGAACTGTATAATTCAGGTGATAGAGGGGTTTTTAATGGCGTCTGAGGTGGAGTGCTGAACTCCGAAATCGTTGACAGCGTGTTATTTGTGATCGTTGAAAATAAAAATGAGTCGTTTTTGCACAGCTCCTGCGAGCAATCTACGCGTAAATTCATTTTTTTGGTATATTTTTCGGGGAGCTTGTGTTTCTCGCTATGTATCAGTATCTCGCGAACAACTTCGCCCACGGGACGCGTGTTTTCCGCAACATGTGCAATATTGCCGTGATTATGGGTGATTGGTGGGGGTATGTATTGGAAGGCGGATTCGTCACACTTTTCCCATGGTTCAGGTGTGAGCCATAGTTTTGCTGCATTCAGTTCAAGCTGGTGTAGGATTAAAAAAAGAAGATATTAAAAAAGCCAAAAACCAATCCACACAAGCAATACCAAAACCGAGTCTATAGTCTAAAATGGAATTCGAGATCAAGAATGTTTACAAGTTTGTTGCTATTTAACAATAATAACCTCGTTGTTATTGTTAAATGTACTAACACATGAAAATTACATTTGTATCTATATCATAAGCACATAAAGGAAAATACTGCACATTATTTTCAAGTATAACGTGGTGTAAAAATCTATTTAAAAAAACATAATAATATAACAATTAACATATTAGATCTCGAATTTCATTTTAGATTATAGTAGATTTTTATACCGTCTACTCTAAAAGATTATGATTATACACACACTGAAATAAAATTGAAGTGCTATTTTAAAGTGCAAAGTGCTCCTACAACATGCAATAGTTACGATATCAAGATGTTACTAGATTTTATATCACATTAAATAGTGCAAAATCCAGTGTAGTTAATCTAAGAAAGATGCATTAACCAGACAATAATTATATGTTCATACCAATACCATAGTATGAGTTTTGAAATTTAGGAAGCATTCAACATAATCAAATTACAAAATATAGATGGATTTAATATTATTATGCATGTGTAGATTCCAGGGTGAAAGAACAACAAACGCTGTAATTTTATTTTAGAGTTACCCTAAAGTACTCCAGAACCCAAGGGAATGAAAACTACGGTATTGTCTAAAATAATGTACATTAAAGCATTATAAATTTAACCTCGACTACAGCCTTCCATGGCTAAAAATAAGCCATTTTTATTAGACCGTTCATCTACTGATAGATATTTAATCTATGATGACTCTACAAACATCCGTGGCAAAAAAGAAATTAAGCCATTTTCATGGATGATCTATGATTACTTTACAACTTTTTGTGGCAAAAAAATCAAATCATTTTCATTAGCCCGTTCATCTACACATACATATTGCTAAAACTACTATATGATACAAACACCACTATGCCATACACCAAACCACACCCATAACAAAAATACAAACAAACTCACCGTTGTGAGTCGTTGCAGCGCGCTGAAGCGGTCCTCCTGAGCCGCGGCGGACTTCTCGAAGGCCTCGTGTTTCTTGATCAGGCTTTCCACCTCGTCGATGGTGTGGCCCAGCTCCTGCGACATGAGGTACGGCTCCTGGGCGATCAGCCAAGCCTCCGCCACGGCCGCGTCGCGAGCGAACTGGTACACCTCCAAGACTGTAGTAATAGGATAAGAGTTTTAATTTTTGCATGAAAATTAATATGATTTGTGTTTTTTTCCTAATTTTGCTTACAAGTTTATGACAGTAAACATAACACTTTGTTTTAATTGTTTTAACTCATCTATCGACTTTAAACTTCCGGGCATAAAGGGTTTATCTTCAAGCGGAAGCGCATACTTTCAAATATGCTATTTGAAGCTATATCTTTAACTCGACTACGTCATATGGATAGTGATGTTTTTACTACTTCTACTCTAACAAACTTTAGAAGAGTTTTGAAAGTGACTCCCGGTCGAGTAACTTCCATTTCTTAAAACTTTAACCCAACTCGCAAATTGATTTATTGCTCCTTTTCAACGTCAATTTAATGAACAGCAACATTTATATATGAGGCGACCATCTCAGTCCTCGGGAGTGGCAACGCATCTGAGATCAACTTCAGACAGAACCCCTGTTTTATGTGAAGTTGCTAACAGTTGTTCATGGGCGGCAGTCACCTTACCATCAGATGGACTGCATGTTCGTTAGCTACTGCAGTCCGATACAAAAAAAAACACTAACTGAGCTGCAGGTTCTTCCAGCGCTCCTTCCAGCAGCGCGTTACGCTGGTTGGTGAGCGCGAGCAGCTCCCGCCCGACTAGCTTCCATTTACATTCATATCCAATTCCTATCCTACGTCGATTTTGAATAATAGCACAACACTAACTGAGCTGCAGTTCTCCCAGCGGCGAAGCAGCGCGTTCCGGTGATTGCTGAGCTCGAGCAGCTCCCGCCCGACCATGATCCATTTACCTTCAGACCGATTTGACACTCGTATCCCACGTGAATTAGAATAGCAGTACTAACTGAGCTGCAGGTTCTCCCAGCGCTCCTCCCAGCGGCGCAGCAGCGCGTTTCGCTGGTTGGTGAGCGCGAGCAGCTTGTCGCGGATGTCCGCGGCGGCGTAGTGCTGCCGCGCCAGCAGCTCCCGCCCGAGCCCGATGCACGCGGTGAAGTTGTCCTCGCGCGTCTCGATCTCCGCCTTCAGCGACTGGTGGTTGTTCATCAGCAGCTCTACGCCGCTCACGTCCCTGGTGATCATTGGTTTTGTATTCATTTGTTTCAATGTCATTAACGAGATTTTACCAAAACAATAGTAAGATTGTAGAACTTGATACAGACTATAATCTATAAATAGTGTAGAGATTTCTTGTAGCTTACATTAAAGAACGTTACACTTCAGATTGGATTTAAAGAATATATATTACCCAGTTATGACATATTTTAATATATTGAAGTTCTTTTAAATTTCATAATTTTCGTAGTTTCGAAAAATATCTATACTACCTTTAACGAAAAATGAAAACCATCGACCAAATCATTATATATCTGAAATAACATTGTTATAAAAAAGGGATTAAAACCCTTTGTCACGATATACGTTCAGAATCGTATACCACAGCTAAGCTCCTCGAAGGCAAAATAAATTAAAACCAAGAATCATGTCCGCTACATGTAGCTCGCTTCATCAGGGATGTCAGATGACGTGACAGACGCACTAACCTGGGCTTCTCCCCGGTGTTCATGGAGCGCACCACGTCGTCCATCCACAGCGTGAGGTTGCGCACTTGGTTCAGGAAGCGGTACAGGTCGTCCGCGTCCTCCAGCTTGGAGCGTCGCGCGGCGCACGCGGCTTGCAGCGCTCGCCACGCCTCCGCCACTTCGGCCTCGCGCCGCGTGATCTCCGCAGCTTTGTCGCCGGCGTATGAGGCCCCGAGACGGGCACATTCCGCGCTTATAGCCTCCACCTGCACAGAACGATGAGTATTTTATGTGTATCAAATAGAAAATAATATGTTATGCGCTCATCGCGAAATATGTTTGACATTTATTTAAAAAAACAATATTTTGATGTTTTATTCTTGTCGACTCATATATATTAATTATTAAAAAGTTAAAATAATTTATTTGTAGTATTGAAAAATATTTCAATTTTTTGTCCGTTCCGTCAACCCATTATTGTGTCACTGCTGGCACGGGTCTCCTCTCAGATTGAGAGAGTTTCAGGTCATAGTCCACCGCACTGGCCAAGTGCGAATTGGTAGACATTTCAATTTTTATTTTTCACATATTTCATTGCAATTTAATTGTATTCATTTATGAATTGGTTAGCCACAAATAATATTTAAATCGTTCCAATGATGTTAGTCAACTTAGACTGTTTTACAGCCTGAAGATGATAGACAATCCAATAATATAAACGGTTATAGCCTGACGATGTTATATAACCTGACGATGAAAGATAATCCAAAAACAGTGACCTGCTGGTGCAGCGTGGTGAGGTCCTGCATGAAGGTGTGGTGCTTGCGCTGCAGCGCGCCCACGCTGATGGCGTCGCGGCCGAGCTCGTCGCTGACGCCGCGCGCCTTCTCGCTCACGCGCTGCAGCGTGTCCTTGCAGTCGTGGAAGTACTTGTGCAGCTCGCGGGACGCTGCCAGCATCTGGGAACATTACGATCCGTTAGTGTGAGAGCTATGATAGCCTAATAATTGAAACTCGACCTCTCCGAGATGGGGTCCGAGACATAAATATACATAAACAGTATAAGGTTGATGATAAAATAAACAATAAAAATTATATGAAAATTAATTAACATAATCAGTTCGTTGGTAGCTTTATAGGCCAAACTAAATGACTCTTCAGAATTTTTAATATGACTCTCTTATTTTTAATTCTTAAATCTCCTCTCTCCTTAACTCTCTCTAAATCTCCTTAATTCTTAAATCACTTATATCACAATTATATCAGTTAATTTTTATCCGAGACTTGACAAATGCCACAAATAAAAAAACATAAAGAGGTGTTTTTTATATATCAACACCCAATAGTTCCTTAGTGCTTAACTAACCTGCGTCCTGGTATCGATGAGCTCGAGCAGGTCCTGCCAGGTCTCCTTGAGCCCCTCCTTCCACTGGGCGATGACGGCGTTGTCCGAGTGGCCCATGCTGATCATCTGGTCGGCGATGCGCTCCGCTGTAGCGACGCGCTCCGAGCCCACTGATTGTGTCTCGCGGGCGAACTCCTTGAAGCGCTCCCACAACAGCTGAATAAAAAAATATATATTTTTATCCTCCTGCTATAAATTAGCACAATACACACAATTATATATAAGATAAACTCCATAATTGTGTTACTTCTACCTAAATATTCTAAATAAAGAAATATTTAATATATTTGGGTGTTCAAAAGTATACGATGAAATCTATGTAATTTCCCTGACAGCCCTTTCATTATACAAAAATAATTGATTTCATAAGCGATCTTCAATTAAATGTACATTTCAGTATATGTGTAATAAAATGCAAAATGCAAAAATTCAAAATATCTATCCTAACAAATATCTTCAGTATTCGAATCTAAATAGGTTTCGATAAGCATTAAAATGTGTAATCTGCCCATGTATCAAGTTATTATATCAAATAGCCCACCAACCCTTTCGCCAGCAGGTCTTTCAGTCCCGGTACAACTAGACACACTCACCGTGACGTGCTCGTAGTCCTGGCCGAGCTCCTGGGACGATGCGACCAGCTCGCGCTCGGTGATCCAGTGCTCCAGGTCGTCCACCTCGCGCGACAGCTGGAACAGCCGCAGCGCCTCGTCCAGCTTGGCTCGCCGCTCCCCAGCCAGGTCCTTCAGCCCAGCGTACAGCTTGTCCACCTGCGACTGCTTCACGGACACCTGCTCGCTGCAGATGGGAATAACGGTGTTAGTTAATTTTTAAGCAAAACGCGAAATACGAAGCGAGCACGACGTATAAATAGACGTACCACATTAAAATTTTAAAACTCCGTTTGAACAAACAAACAATATTCTAAAAAAAATGTATTAGGCATCAATTTAATAACTTAGACATACCTGTCCGTTAAAAACATTTCAATATCATTAAAAATATTAATTTGAATTTATTGAATGTTTATTTTTTAATTAAATTATCTTCTTATTATTAACGCAGATGTCTACAAAGTAAACATTCATAAATAAACACACTTTGGAATAACCTTAAGATAGAAACGATTATTTAATTTAGAGAATAGCGATTAGAATACTTTCTAGGAGAATTTCAATTAAATAACACTTATAAGAAGTATTTATTAAGCTTATCTGCATACCTGAGAGGATGCTCTTCCCCGGTAAGCTGACGGACCGTCTCTCCCAACTGGCGTATAGTCTGCGCGTAATCATCCACGGCCTGCTCCAGTATCTCGTGTTTCTTCATCAGGTTCTGAGCCGATATCTCGTCCTTGCCGCGGTCTTCCACCATCATGTACAGCTCCTGTTCGCTCATCCAGGCTTCCGCTTCGTTCGCGTCGAACAGATACTGGTGCGCCTTCTCCCATTGGGACAGGTTGTTCTTGCGTTGTTCGATGGCATCTGAGAAATTAAAAGACGTAAGACTAACAATGGAAATAAATAATTAGTAAGTCAATAATTGGCTTCTAGTGATGAGGACCTAAGGCGAAGCGGCTACATTTTAGATCCTTCAGAGGGACCTGGGTTTGATACTGTTGTTGTTACTATGCGCAAATTATTTCAGACTAAATATATAAAAAAAAAAGATTTTGAAACCGAACTACTTATTTTCATTTTATATATCTTTATCCGAGTACATCGGAAATATAATAATGGAAATGTAAATATTATCATTAATTAAATCTTTAGCGCTTGTGAGTCTGTATAATAGAAATAAATAAAATAACAGAAAAAAAACTAACATGATCATAAATATACGATGCCAGACATTTGTGTGGTGAATTTTGATTTCTATTCGAGGTCTGAGTGTTTGTATACTAATCTTTGTGTGTTCATGGCATTTATGACGTAGTGAATCTATAAAGAAATTTTCTTCAAACTCACCTTTCAATTCTCGCCACCTCGCGGTAAGTTCATCGATGAGCTTCTTGAACTCGGGCGAGTCCTCATGTCCCTCGTCAATCAGCTTCTGTCCGTTGGAGATCACTGTAAGGATCCTCGGTTCGTGGTTATCGGTTTCAGTCTTAAGTGACTGGTTCTTCTTTTGCAGCATTTGCACGTTGAATAGCGAGTTGCCGTAGTCGGTGCTGCTAGCTAGCGGCATCTTCTCGTGTATCCATAGTTTCTCGTCTTCGATGTCGCGACGGAATTGGAACGCCTCCTTCTTCTTGGCCAACTGGCGCTGACGGTCTAACAGCGGCGCCTTCAATTGCTCGAAGCGTTGCTCCACGGACTTCTTCTTCTCCTTGATCTCCTCCATCTTGTCCGGTACGGTCTTCTGGAGGTATTCGGCCTGGGTCTCCAGTTCGGTGACCTGCTTAGCCTTCACGGCCATCTGAGTCTCGATCATCTGTTGCTTCTGCATTAGAATGTTGACAGATGCCAGATCAGTGCCAGTGTCCGTGTTCTCAATCTGCTTCTCGAGCTCGTTCATCCATGAGTCGATGTCGTCGCAGGTCTGGTGGAGGAGGACCTCGCGGTTGGCGTCGAACAGGCGTTCTCCCTTCTCCTTGGTGGTGGTCTGGAGGTTCTCGAACTGATCTTGCAGTTCGTGCATCTTGGGTGAGATGACCTCTACGAATTCGGGTTTCTGCTTCATTAGCTCCTCGGCCGCGTTCTGTACAGCGAACAGTCTCTCCTTGTTAGCCGCGATCTCTGCTTCGAAGGCCTGGTGGCGAGTCCATTTGGAGTGGATCGTCTTCGCTGAGCGGTAGGTGTCGTCTTGTGCGGTGACATTCTTCTCCTGCACCCATTCTCCGAGCTCGTCGCAGTCCTGGAGGAACTGGTGGAGCTGGAGTTGATCCTGCAACTTCTCCATTTGCTGGTGCGCCTTCTCCCTGTTGGCATTCCTTCTCTGTTCGATGTTCTCGGCCTTGCGTTGGATTTTGTCGGCGTCGAAGTGCCTCTCCTCTACCAAGCGGTTTGCGAACTGCACCACTGAGTTGATCTTGTCGTCGTTGGCTTCCATGGTGGTAAGGAAAGCCTCGTGTTCCTTGATCATGTTCTCGGCTTGCTCCAAGTTGGTTGGTGGCTCGGTCTTTGCTAGCCTGTTTAGGAAAAAATATATTATTTATTAAATTCATTTCCATACAACTATTTATTTAATCATAAAATTGTATTGTATTTTATGACAATTAATTGTGATATTGCACTAAGTTATATAAGGTTACTTTTAATAAAACGAAGCAGTAGTTGCGGGAATCTCCCTTCCCTGAATATTTAAGCTACTGCCTACGATCTTAAGAGCCTTAGACGTAGAACGAGGTATTATGTATTCAACTCCTTTACGGCCTGAAATCTGTTTATCTGCGAATTTAACAATCCCTTAAAGAAGACCCTGAAAGTAAAATGGTGCTCTTAATACGAGTTTATTAAGTTACCGGTCCATACAATTTATCGGCGAAAACATAAACGGTAAGATAAGAAGTTGAGGAAATGTTAAGCTCGCACTGAGTACTGTAATGAAATGTTATACATATTCCCTTAACGTTCTCCAGCGGGTCCCAACTTAAATAACGAGTAATAAATAAAGCGGAGCGTTATGACATGGGGCTGTTCAAAAAAGGTGCGAAAAGAGCTCTATTTCAAAGCCGCCGATGCATTCGCGACTCCTTTGGTGTTGTAAATGTTCATAGGCGACGGTGACT
>DWLI01000876.1:0-18043 GCA_018249915.1 Cecropterus dorantes dorantes | reverse complement strand
GGCGCCCGCGCCAGCGCGCCGCCCGCCGCGCGCACGCACGCGCTCGCCAGCGGCGTGCCCTCCTCCGCGGGCAGTGAGCCCACCCACGTTGCGTAACTACCTGTGCATAACAAACGCAGCAGTTGTGCATTATATAAAGCTTTACACTTAACAGTAATTACGTAAAGCGCACGTATATGAAGTTAAACGGCTATTAGAAGGCGTTTAATAGCTATAAATTTTTTGGCGACAATCTTAATTGTTCAGCAGTCGCATAAGATCTGTGATCGATTTTAAGTAGAACTTCTATTCTATATGCAGTTGATTCAAGCTTTTCATAGGGGGTGGTAACAATTTACTATGAGGTGGATTGTTCTGTTTTTTTTTATTATTTTATTTTTAATAATCGAATCGCAGAATTTAATATTCTGTCGATTTTTGTAACTGCTTTGAATATTAATGTTCGATTTAAAAATGTAGTCAGTATTTAGAGACTGCATTAATATATAAACGATCATAAATAATTTTAACATCAATTTTGGCTAAATCAGTGAAATGTAAAAATTACAACTCTACATTAGGTCACAATTGTACAACGCGTACTAACTACTAACTAATGAAGGTGTTTCAAAAGTATAAATAAATAAACAATAATAAGATTAACCGAGACAATCAAGCGCAGTGGCGAGCATGCGTTTGTTGTGCGAAGTGTTGGCGACGTGCACGGCGTGCTGCAGCGCGCGCAGCAGCGGCGCGGGCGCGGCGTCGGCGGGCGACGTGTCCGCCAGCGCCTGGAACACGTGCAGCGCCGCCTCGCGCCGCTCGTCCGTGCGCGCCGCGCTCAGCGCCTCCTCCACCACGTGCCAGCACCACTCGCCGAGGATGCTGTGGCAGTACAGCTGCAACAATAAAGTGCATTCATTCGCTATCAAATTATATCGTACTCATAATCGTGCTTATGAAATAACAATAAAGTATTATATACTACTACAACTAAAACTAACTAAAATGATATTATACGATAAATTGATTACAAAATGAGACAAGTTCGGTATATTTTTTGGTAATATTTTTAGTTGAAATCGTATTTCGATCTAAATTTTATAATGAATGGGCGTTAATGTATACATATAATCAATCGAGATACATGTTACACCATCTCTTAGCGTATGTTGAATGAGCTCGTTTGAATGAGCTGAAATGCTCGTTTATAAGCATATTCACTGCCACTATTGAACTGTAATTGAGAATTTCTATATATTTGTAAAAAAAAAAATTAAACTATCTGCAAATTAATGAATGCCCGTCACATAATTATACAAATTGGAAATAGTGTTTTTTCCTTAGACCTTCAAGTACATTTTAATGTATAACGTACCTTATCAATAAAAAGTCATAATCATATTAATATATTTTGAAAAGTAATATGAGACTAACCACTGTATCACCGATATCTTGTCTGTAACACCTCAGCTGTTCCTCGTCGTCTCGCGAGAGGGCCTGCTCGGCGGGCGCCTCTGCCTTCGTGATAAGTGTAAGCAACAGTTGTGAAAACACTTCTTTCCACACTGGATGCACTTTTTCTCCTCCTTTCATCATATGTAATATTTCGTCCTAAAAATAACAATACGATTATTACTAACAGTGTTCCTTAATAAAAAAAACAAGATTTAAACTAATTTGGCTTCTTAACAAAAACTTAAAAATAAACGATTCAATGTTAATGTTAATTCAATATTAATCTTTACGATTTTTTAAGAAACGCTATACGTTGTACATACTACATATTACATGCTATAGTCACACACTCTCTGTGAGGGGAGAAAAATACCGAGGGAAATGAGCAGAAGCGTAGTGTAGCTGTGTCACTCGTTATGTTGTTCGTCTTGCCGCTTGTCCTGTTATATTTTGTCCGGATTTTTTTTATCGCAACACAAAGGAAGAAATGATGAATTTCGGCACAGACTTCCTTAGAGCACATCATCGCTGGGGTATTGTTCAATATAATAGAGATATTCATGGCTACATGACAAGCAGCGCTAAGTGCCGCTCGAAAAGCCACTGCAGCTGTGTCGCTGGAGAGGGGAGTAACAGTGCGTACCTGCAGCGTGTACCACAGGCCGAACACGAGGTTGGAGCGCGTCTCGTGCAGCGGGTAGTTCCCGGGCGCGGCCTGCGCGGCCAGCAGCAGCCGCAGCAGCCGGCGCGCCGCCGCGTCCGCCGGCTCGCGCTGCACGCCCGCCACCAGCACGCGCGCGTGGCACTCCGTCACCGCCACGCAGCACGTTATCACCGCCGACAGCAGCTCCTGGATGCATTTTACATTTTTGTATTTAAGTATTATTTTTTGAGGACAATCCACTCGTGATATTCCGTAAAAACATTAAACCTAAGGACATTGCCTATTTGTCGATACTCGAGTTATTTCATAGACTGCATTTTTATATTCTTCCTAAGAAGAGACGGATTAAAGTTAACCTTAGGCTGAGTATAACAAAGTCCCCCTTCGTCTTTTATCAGCCAATCTGTCATAAAATATCCTTTACATTTGAAAGTTAATAAGTATCTTATTTGGGTTTGGCGATTTTTAACATTATACTCCTATACTATCCTTCTATTCTATACTAGCTAGCACCCCGCGGTACCTAAATAAAAAAAATCAAACATAGCGTGATGTAATATAGCCTATAGCCTTCCTCAATAAATGGACTATTCAACAGAAATGATTTTCAATTTGAACCAGCAGTTTCTAATATTAGTACATACAGCCAAACAATCAAACTCTTCAGTTTTACAATATTAGTATAGACGATAAATGGTGTTTGTGGTTTTCTTGGTCATCTTTGTATGTGGTTTGTGTGGTGCGTGTGCGACTCACCTCATTAATAGAGTTAGGCACGTTGTGCGCTGCGAGCAGCGGGTCGGCGAGCGCGGCGAGGTCGGCCAGCAGCAGCGCGGCGGTGTGCTCGTGGCGCGCCGCGTCGCCCACCACGCCGGCGGCGCGCACCGCGTTCAGACACGCCTCGCACGCCTCCAGTGCCAGCCCGCACACGCACTCGTTCCAGCTGTCGGGACGTACTCGTTGTTTATACGTCTTAGCCATGATTCAAGTATCTTATTATGTTACATTTTAATACTCGCTGGTCAAAAATAACAGGGCGAAAGAAATATTCCTCACGTGTAGAGCACATGCACGGCGGTGAAGAGCGCGCGGCAGAGCGGCGTGCGCTCGGCCAGCGTGGTGGTCGCGTCGTCGCCCTCCTCGCCCAGCGCCAGCCAGCTGCCCGCGCACGTGGCCGCCGCCAGCCACGCCTGTACCACCTCGTCGCTAGGCGGCTCTTTGCTGTAGTCGCTGGACAAACACAAATGTGGTATTCCGTATAACCGTGCTGTAGTCGCTGAACAAATGTGCTATATCGTATAACCGTCTCTAATATCAGTTACATTTTTATAACTATCGTTGGATAGATGTACTTGCCGGCTCACGTATATGTGAGGCGATCATCTCAGCCCTTTGGAATAGTACCACTTTTTAATAATATAGAAGTATCAAACTAGCTTGTAATCCACCTGATGATTTTTGATGGTACTTGATGGTAAGTGGCCACTGTCACCTACGTACATTTGTAGTTAACCCCAGATAAGATCTTACCTGAGGTTAGCCTCATGTGCATTGATACCCCTGACGATTAAGTTGGAACACCTTGGATAAATATGTCTCCTTTACCATACCCTTCACACCAGAACACAGCAGAGCATAACACTTCAGAAATAGATGTGGCGATGATCTTCTGAGTCAAACCAGAACTTTTGCTTTCTACCATTTTAGCATATAAATTATATGACTGACTTCAGGTAGAACCCATCAAGTACCATCAACTTACCATCAAATACCATCAGAAAAAGTAAAAATAAAAAAGCAAACAAGCAAGCAGTTTATCTGATGCTATTTGGTCACTGCAGTTGACTGATATTTGTAACCAACTCCATAATTAGCAGTTATCCTACTTGTAAGCTGAATGCTGATCACAGATGCAAAATGATGATTACTCAAATCATAAGATACAAATGATTAAACCTTTTGTTCAATCAACAAAATTCCAATATGGCCTGCTATTACATGACACTTAAAGTATACTTGAATAGAGCAAGTATCATGGCGAAAAGTCAAACTATATTGCGGTTAGTGAAGTTATGTATATACCAACATCAATAAAATTTTGAATTAAAGCAAGTTTAGACAATTTAAAATCATATGTAGACCAGGTTTCATTTTAAAAAATAATCAAATTATCAAGTAAACTTACTTATATACTGTTTGCAAGTATCGTAACATATCATCTAGTACCATAGTAGAAGCTTGCTGCAACGCAGCACGATTCTTTCTTCTAAGTGGTGTTCCCATTGTCATACTATTATACTGAAATATACAAATATTATGAAGAGAGAACATAAATTAATTAACCTATTAAAATAAGTAGTATAGTAGCAATGCATCTACAATAATTGACTTCAGATAAAACTCCTGTTCTATATGAAGTTGCTTACAAGTGTCCAGGTGGCAGTGGTCACTTACCATTAGATAGAGTGGATGCTCGTTTGCTACTGCAAAGTAATAAAAGAAAAATAGATCTATAATCAACAGATGTCTCTATTACATCATTTGCACGATACTTTTATGAGCATAAAAGATCAGAGACGCAGTTCTCAAGGCTCAACACCACCCATTGCAGCAGAGATTGGCACTCAGAGAATGTTTTTATGTTCGATTTTGAATTGCTGGGTACTGCATCAGGTAGTTGAAATAACACTTCAATTTTATGTGCGGCTGATTACATCGGTTTGGTGGTGTTGGTTGCACTGCCACTTACGATCAACAGTTCATATGCTTCATCTGATTTATAAAATAACAACAAAGTGCTATTGTAACTAATCTACCAAATATACTTGTATATAATACATTTTACCCTTTGTTAAAAGATTAATAACTTGCTTATTGACAGAAATATTTTCAGAAATATTTACAGGGTTTTCAACGACACTGCCTGCAACATACACCAATGTACACAAAACTTGCATTTGTAATAAAAGAAACACACTTCACAACACCAAATATTTCCAAGTGGGCTTACTTCTTCAGGTATCACAGTGAGTACTTCTAGCAACAGTGATGTGTTATCAGCTGTGGAGAGTGGGCTCAGCACAGCCGCAAGATCAGTGGAACCCTGCTGCAGAATGAATGCTGCTAGCTGGAAAATAATTATAACATACAAAATTGACTTTTAAACACAATTATGTATAACAAGTTTGGCAAAGGGAGATCTCCTGTCAGGCTGGGTAATCATGGCTATCCGACAGTCTCTGTTCAGAACTTCTATATATGCAGAATGTTGAGAAAACTCCAATAGTGTGTTTCAGAATACGATGATGTCATCTGTTAATGAGTAGCGGGAGGTCTCCACAGCTAGTAGTACTAGAATAGTATAGTATAGTATGTTTGAGGGTCACCCCTATGGCAAAATGTGTGTGTGACTGAAGATATACTTTCAAATTATATGTTAATAGTTTATATATTTTGAGCTATAACACAAAGTAGTTAGTTACATGCATATTTATTTTAAACAAATATAATTACTATTTATAGACAATTATAGTGTTAGTCATGCAAAACTCCTACACGGGAATGCATGATGCACAGTTTATTTTTAAATAATTAGTTATAAGTTATAAATAATATTATAATACTTACACTAATACATAGCCTGTTTGTTACAATCTTTGGGCCAGTAGAATATGTAATTACAGCATGTAACAGCTTTTGTTTAAGTTCCTCATAGCTTTCTGGAGGCACTTCATTCCAGCACCGAAGGATTTTTGTGTGCAATGTTGTTGCAGCGTAGAACTGCACTTCAGTATTCTATGAAATATGAAAAATGGAAATTTTTAATTTAAATAATTCATAAACAATAATTCTGGAGCAAATACCGTTGGCTAGATTTAGATCCTTCCTTTCTTAGCTTAAGCTCCCAAAAGTAAGACAGCAACCCATTGCTGTATTACTATATACGATAACGATGATACATACCTTGTTAGGCTGAAGTAACTCCCACACAAAGTTCCAGGCCTCAGGAACCCTCTGAGCCTCTGTAAGCCAAGAATGAGCATTCGCTCTTTCTGTCGGCTCTCCATTGTAAAACACAGACACTGCGTACTCCAAGTTCTGGACTGTATACTCCATTTGGAAAAGTATAAAAATAATGAATGTTTATGCCACAAACATAATCGTTTTTAAATCTTAAGTTTTACTTCTAATTATTAATATAAGAAATCATCACATTATATTACACAAATCACACATTCAATCGAAAATACCGTCTTTCAAAACATATGTACAATAAATTTCACTAAAATAAATTGATTTAATACTTTGTGATGTTTTTTAAACGTCAATGTAAATGAAGAAAAATGTCAACTGGAAGTGACATGACAAGCATGACAATCTAGACTAAAAATAAATTTTATTTCTTTTATTACAGGGATAGACACGCAAGCCATTTATAGATAAAAAAAACGATTAGGATACATTTATCATATCCATTTTTTGGCCACGCGGCACAATTTGCCGATTTACTTAAATTGTTCATGTTCAAAATTAAATAATAATACAAGCAATGATTATATATACCAAGCATGGTCATGGCACCTTTGAGATGCTAAAATTTATTGGACTTGGTGATTATTCGATCATGTGCGTAATCCTTACTGTGCGAACTTAAGTGACTGGCAACTTTTTTACATTATTGACTTGATTTAATAAAACTCAAACTTGAAGTCTTGAACGGGTAGCGGCGACAGCTTTTGCTACCACTAGTTGTTGTGATCATAAGTTTCTTTTTAAAACGTAGTGTTAAGTGAAAACTTCTCCAAAATGAAAATTGAGGAAGTAAAAAGTACTGCGAAAACTCAGCGAATATCGGCTCACAGTCATATCAAAGGTTTGGGCTTGGATGAAAATGGTGTTCCTATTCAGATGGCTGCCGGTCTCGTGGGCCAAGAATCAGCTAGAGAGGTAAAAATAGTGTATAAAATATGTTCCTAACATTATTCATAACTCGTTAACTTGAGGTTTATCTAAACATAAAAGTACTGATATCAAAAAAGTATTGATCAAATTTTGAGGTTAGTTTGGTTTCCATGGAAAACATGTTTAATATTAATATTTGTTCTTAATCTAAAATTAATATACCATATCATAAATTACAAAACAGGAGCCGAAATATCATGAGTTTTATAGCTAGTATCTACTAATTATAAATATACAGTGCAGTAAGTGTGTTCAAATGCAACATTGTACTGATCTATTAGATTTATTAGTATTCAAGAATCTGTTTTACTGTCCTAAAGTCATTCTAGTATTAACAAAATCCATTTTCTAAATTTCTAGGCAGCAGGTATTGTTGTAGACATGATTAGGAGCAAGAAGATGGCTGGTCGGGCCTTATTGCTGGCTGGTCCGCCCGGCACTGGTAAAACTGCCATTGCTCTCGCTATAGCTCAGGAACTTGGCAACAAGGTAACAACATCCATGACTAATTCTATACAGGCATTTGTATTTTATCAAACAATACCAATCTTGTAGTAGAAATAATTGTATCTCAAACAATTTTTATTTGACTTCCAATAAATTTCTACTTATTCTTTATTATTAGAGGTGATCGTCTACACTTTGTTGGAGCAATAAGAAAAAAATATAAAAAAATAAAAAATGCTTTATTATTATGCCAATTAAACATTTATAACTTTAATAAATGTTTCTAGTTGTTATTTATTTATAGAACGTAGTGTTCTGTAAATGTTTGGATCAATCTATCTCAAATCATGATTTTTTCTCACAGGTTCCGTTTTGCCCTATGGTAGGCAGTGAGGTATACAGCACTGAGATAAAGAAAACTGAAGTGTTGATGGAGAACTTCCGCCGTGCCATTGGTCTACGTATCCGCGAGACAAAGGAGGTGTATGAGGGTGAGGTGACTGAGCTCACTCCTGTGGAGACTGAGAATCCAGCTGGAGGTAATCAGGTTTTGTCTGATTTGACAATACTTTAGTTAGTACACCAAATGTGTCTCAACTATATGTGTGAACCTTGTGCCTTCTAAGTGGAAATTTGTCAAACCAAAATTAAATCAAGAAAGATTTTTTATCTGTCTTTATATTTGTATTTATTGTTAATGGGTAGTATAAGAATTTGGTAATGGGAAATAACGAAATGAAGAAATAGACGAGGTTGTTATTAACATGATGACATTGCAGTATGTTCTTCTGGCACTGTATTCGCCATATACACATAAATTATATACCCAATGTAATACGGGAATGGAAAGAATGAATGGCATTTTGTATTCAACTTCTGAAAAGCGCGTAAACTTCTGAAATTTGGCATAATAATGAATTTTGACCGAATATTGTAATACAATTGACACAAATGCTGTTTTAAATACATAAATCGAAGAAGAACCTCAACATGACATTCATGATTAATATGTTATTATACCAAATATCGTATCAATTGCTCGTATACGCTTTTCACAAGTTTATTTGTGATGTGATTGTTTTGCTTCAGTAAACATTTTTTTATCATTACAGGTTATGGCAAGACAGTGTCACATGTAATAATTGGTTTGAAGACAGCAAAAGGCACAAAGCAACTAAAGTTGGATCCAACAATTTATGAATCTTTACAAAAAGAGAAAGTTGAAGTGGGCGATGTCATTTATATAGAAGTTAATTCAGGTGCAGTGAAGCGGCAGGGTAGGAGTGATACTTTTGCAACAGAGTTTGATCTGGAGGTAAATTTGATATTTTCTATTACATAGCTTTACCTCTATGGAGGTTTGCCTAAAGACATTTTCTATTACATAGCTTTACCTCTATGAAGGTTTGCCTAAAGAAATTGCACCTGGCATGCATTTTAGAGAACGGAGTTGGTGTTGATGTATGTTATATAGATACTGCTGTCTATCTTCCAAATTTCTTCACTCAGTCGTCTCCTAGGAGCTCCACAGGAAGAAAGAGGGTATTGTTATTCAATACTGATACCACAGTTTATTGTCAATGAAATTTTAAAATAATATTTTGCTGTATTTATATCTGTTAGTGTCAGACATAATTCCTGCAAAATATTATTTTAAAATTTAATGAGGGATGGTGTTGTCATTCAAACATGCAATGATATTATAAAACACAAATAGATTTATTTATTTGCTACAATCTATTCATTACCAGTTGTATCACTTTATTGAACTAAAATCAAACCCATTCTTATAATTTCAGGCAGAAGAGTATGTTCCCTTGCCAAAAGGCGACGTACATAAAAAGAAAGAAGTAGTACAGGATGTGACCCTACATGACCTGGACTGTGCCAATGCAAGACCTCAGGGCGGCCATGACATCATGTCTATGATGGGGCAGCTTATGAAACCAAAGAAGACTGAAATCACTGGTAGGTTTGTTAAGTGTTTTGAAGATGTTTTTAGGTTTAGAAGTAATTGTAAACAAAACCATCTAGATGTGATCCTATAATAGGTATAATAGAACTTCCAGTTCCATTTGGTTCAATATTTTATAGTACATACTAGAATTAATCATTTGAATTATTGTTAAAAAACTGGCTTATATATTTTAGCATGATATTTTAATCTTTAATTTTTTTCAGATAAACTTAGGAAGGAAATTAATAAAGTCGTCAATAAGTACATAGATCAAGGCATTGCAGAATTGGTTCCAGGTGTTTTATTCATAGATGAGGTACATATTACATGATGTAATACTGCAATTTGTTATATGTAACTGCATGTACAATATTATGTAATACCAATAATTATGATTCACAATGAATATCTCCTGATTTAAAATAATAAGTTATTCGTGAATATTTTCAGTACCAATAGACTTTCACTGAAGAACTACTTTCGTGTCGTTTCTGAACAGCCTTGCACATTTATATTCCAGGTGCACATGCTAGATATAGAAACATTTACATATCTACATCGCGCTTTGGAATCTGCGATTGCGCCAATAGTTATATTTGCAACTAACAGGGGACGCTGCCAAATCAGGTTAGTTTTGTTATTTGTCTCATATTAATTTAAGTCATTTTATCATTGTGGTAAATTGATTTATGTCATTTTTCATTTTAATCAGCAGTCCATTCGGTCCATTGCTATATTTACCAGAGTTCCTCTTATATCATTCGACCATTACTGTTGGTTTGTAAATGACACTGGCAAATGTTTTGTTAAAAATGAGGAGAAAAATGTTACCAATTTATGGATATGTATAGGCCAATTCTGTTTGTTAGGGGTAAATTTGATTCATATTCATACTTATTATTTTCAGTGGGTGGGCTGTCTTATTTTAACCGAATGTTTTTTTTGTTTAGTTACATATGCTCATGAGAATTTGCGGTTAAACAATATGCTTACTAAATATATTGTAATTGTTATCACGTATTTGTAAAATTCCATTTCTAGCTGAATTTAACTACATTCAGTAATAATTTTATTTATGTCTACCTTATTGTGTGTTTCAGGGGTACAGAGGACATAATATCACCACACGGCATACCTCTGGATTTATTGGATCGATTACTTATAATTCGCACTCTACCTTATAATAAGCCAGAATTGTTGCAGGTTTGTATATATTTCTCGTATTTTGTTGTATACTGAATGTACGTAAAAACAGGATGAAAGGTGTCGCGTGCGAAATTTACTTTAATATATAATTGCCTAATCGATATTACCTATATTTATAATTTATTCGATTGTTACAACATAACTTATAAAAATAAAATATTTACTTTTGTTAACAAAATGCAACATGTTCGCCTATGAAAACTATATTATCTGAACTGCAGATATTAAAACTGCGTGCCACCACAGAGGGCCTTTCGATTGAAGATGAAGCATTGGCAGCACTTGCTGAAGTTGGAGCTAATTCTACACTTAGGTAAGTATTTTTGCAAACATAATCTGTGTCTACAATTTTGCACAACCAATCGTGTGTACTTGAAATGTACAGCAAATAAAACCAATTCGATGTCGCTAACATAATTATATTTCGTAATTGACCTACTTCTCGACCAAGCTAACTAGTCGAACGGAAGGAATGCGGTGTCCCTCCCCGGTCCCGCCTCACGCCTCGCTCTCATCCTAGTACCGTTCGGATCTAAACTCCCTAATCTGTTTTGATTTTAGATAATAAAATAAATAAGCAAATAATAATTTGTTGTACTCATTAGTTTTTGTTACAATGATAACTAAGATAAGTAAAAAAAGCGTTGATTAAGTATACATACATATATAAATTATTAAGACAGAAATTTATTAAAATTCACATTTTATTGAAATCAACATTTCACAAATAATCGTTATTGCTATTTTTTTGTCATCAGTACTCGCGAGCTTGCAAGTGACGTCACGTTTGACACTCATCTAGTTAGCTTGGTCGACTTATAGAAACCTTTCTCTTTTACCCAATCGGTAAATACGGGACCCAATTACTAAGACTCCCGTCCGTCTGTCCGTCTGTCTTTCACCGCTGAATCTCATGAGCCATGATAGCTCGTTAACGGTTGAAATTTTCACAGATAATGTATTTCTGTTGCGGCTATAACAAAAATAGTGAAAACAGAATAAAATTATATTTAAGGGTCCTCGCTTAAACAAACGTGATTTATTGCCGTTTTTTATAGCTGTAAGCTAGCTATAAGGATACGGAACCCTTCATGCGTGAGTCCAACTCGCACTTGACCGGTTTTTATATCTAGATGTGGTAACAGTACTTGAGTATATTGTTAACATTATACAAATGACGCAGTCGGTTCAAAATAAAATACGATGAAACGGAGTACAATGTATAAACATTTTATGATTTTTGCTTCCATGCATTTCGTAATACATGCAGTTTTACGGTCCGATCACGTTCGGCATATTTTATATTATTTCCTCGTTGTCATAACAAGCAGTAACGGATCCAGAATTATCGTTTGAAAAGGAGGGAGGTGACTTGAACCGTTGGATAAGGAAGATTCAGTCATAGATAGTGATTATGCATTCCATTGAGATGGGTTTAACTACTTAGATTTAGACGGGGAGGGGGGGAGGGAAGGGGGATGGGGGAAGTAGTCCCCTTTACTCTTCTGGAACCAAAGGCGTACACAATAGGTACATTACAAATTGTTCCAGTACCAATGTATTGTGCCATGTACGTTATTTTTAATTGATTGAAGCAGCAAACGATGCGTGGAACGTATGCCTTCCACCTGATAGTGAGTGGTTACTGCCGCCCATGGACATCTATAAGCTACTTTATATAGAACTTCACTTCATATAAGGGTCTTATCTGAAGTCGAACATAGAAGCGTTACTACTCCTGAGGACTGGGATGGTCGCCTGATGTATAAGTGAGCCGGCAACAACACCCTTCCAATAAAACACAAGAACTGCTTCATGCTAGAAATAAGTGTAGCGGTGTGGAACCTCCCCGGTCGAATTACACTGGTTCGACAACCTGTTAAGTTGTAACAAAATTTTTCTTTCATACTATCTGGGGCTGAGCGACGCCGGGTTATGTGTGATTTTTACAGCGCTAAAACCCCCCCAGTGGCCGCCCTCAGCGCTGTGTGGAGGACTCCGGGATCTCCAACGGAACGCAATCGGAGTCCTCCAAGTGCAATGCCACTAACTGGCTCTTTCCTGATGAGCATTAGCGCTCATAGAATCTTTTAGCTTTTACGATGACATGCGACCACACATGCCACCGACCTTCACGGGGTCGCTTGGCTGGACGGTTTAAGCTTCCACTTTTGCCGTCCGCAACCCCGGAAGCCCCCTTTTCGTCGCCTCTTACGAGAGGCAGGGGATACCGTAGCCCTATTCTGGTCCCAGTACTACAGGGACAGACAAATACAGTACCTACAAGTTTATGTTGCATCAAAATTATCTTAATCATTTATGATGCCTTTGCACATTATTCGGGCCAGTGTCAGTTAAACAAAACATGCAGGGAATTCTTAGTTTGCGATTCTGTTGTTTGTGCAAATTGGAAATCGATTGCGTAAATATGTATAAATAATAACGTTACATCTGCCACATCCCAGTTAGTTCAATGATGGCGATTAGTCTTTTAGTGTGTTCACTAGTAACTGCTGCTTCGGCGGCTCCATCAATCATCAATGGCTTCGATAGAGATTGGCAGAAGGAATTTGTCAATAACTTGGAGTTTAGTAAGCTGCAAGAAGTTCATCGTGCGAAGCGCTCCAGTTACGGCAATTTATACATGACCCCTTGTGCCGCGGCGGCCGCTTCAGCTCCAATACCAGCATATACTCCTGTGATGTCAAGTGCAGCCTCGTACTCTGCCGCTGCTCAAGCTGCCGGCCCATATTCATACAGCCAAGCTTATCAAATACCGTCGCATCAAGTTGCATCTTCGTACTACGGCCACGGGCGCCCGTACTATCGTTCTGAGGAAGAGGTAGACACTGATCAGGAAATTATGGACTTCTCAGACATGAACCACGCAGCGGCCGCTCATATGCCGATGGCTCGTATGAGCTCATACTCGTATGCAGCTGCCCCGGTATCTCAGGTCGTAGCTGCTGGTGGAAATCAAGGTCAAGCAGGACAAATAGTAGGATTCTTTCCGAATGCCAATGCCGGCGGATGCAGTGTACCTCTTCTAGTGAGTTGTTCGCCTTCGATAGTGCAAGGTCAAATAGTCAAGGCACGGCCGTACGGCAGTGGATCGCCGACCCAGGGCAACTCGTACCGTGTTGTAGAAGACCATACTCATCATGAACAAACCGAGGAAGAAGAAAAGGAAGGACTGTCCGAACACACACCCCACGACTCCACACCACCAGGACATAAGCACCAGTGAAAGCCATAAAAACTATATTCCAAAATGTAATGTAGGGTATTGTGTGCGTCTTCTTATAATGATTTATGTATGAGTTGAATGTGTTTAAATAATACGAGTATATGTATAATTGGATATGCTTTAAAACTTCTGATGATGTAAAATAATAAAAATATTAAATGGAACCTTTGATTATTTTATATGATTCACATGAGATTAAAATGTTTTGTAAATAAAGAATAACTTGTTTTATTTATAGTTCCATAACGTAAAACATTTAAATTGATACTAGGCAGACGCTAAACATTAGTAGTTTATTTTATTTCATGATTTTTAGCTTTTGAATTTTTTGTCTGTGTGGAAATACAATCAATTTTAAATTCAATTATTAAATGTCATTCCAAGTGTATGAACTAAAACAGTGAAATCTTAAAAATATTAAAAATTATACAGAAAGTCTTATTTTTCATTGTGGCATCACAAATAAAAAGATATAATTTTGATATTATACCCTATACAAGATATTTGACAATCCTATAAAGATTTCACTTTTCATGCAGCATATGCTCAGACGCGTCGTACATTTTTTGGTCATTCTTCCAAAAGGTACCCGACGCCGTGGGAGCGACGCCGGGTTATATGGGATTTTTACCGCACTAAAAGCTTCCTCGGTGGTCCTCGGCGCTGTGTGGAGGACTCCGGGCTCTCCAACGGAATACAACCGGCGTCTTAGAAGTGCGATGCCTCTTACGGGATCTTTCCCGTTGAGCATTACCGCTCACCGTATCTTCTAGTATTTACGAAGGCATGCGACCACACATGCCACCGTCCTTTTAAAAGGCTGCGAGGCTGAACAGTTCCAGAACACACTTTAGCCGTAACCCTGGAAACGTTTTAGTTGCCTCTTACAACAGACACAGGATACCGTAGCCGTATTCTTGTCCTGGTACTACAGGGACAGATCAGGTGTGCCTAGGATAAACATGAATTAATTCACTATTTTAGGTATACCGGATCAGATTTAAATATATTAATTAAAAATATACAGTATACTAGTACACGTAAATATTGTAGGTATTGAATAGACTCTAGTCTCTCTATCTGAACTCTAGTTTACTCTAGATTCTATTTATTAATCTAATGCGGTTAACAATAATGCAGTTAAGTGAAATAGCTATGACAAACTCTTTTCTTTCTAGAGGTCATGGCCGTCGTCAAGGCGATGCCGGGAAGGGCAGTACCACCCGAGATTCAAAACATCATACTACTCCCTTTTGGAGTAAGTATGAGGTTTTGAATCTCGGGCATTTTCACTTTGATGACCCGTGTGGCGGAGCCGTGTGAAGGGTCACCATACGGGTTTGACACGCAATGGGTTCCGGGTTCAATCCCCGGCCACACAGATATCAGAATGATGAATTTAGATTTTTGTTTTGGGTCTTGGTGTTCGTGTTCGCCCGGGTGTGATTTTATGAGGGTAAAAAGCGTTATAAACTGCTCCATAAATCAACTAACACTACCGACTTCACTTGGTAGAGATGGTTTCCATGTCTATCAGTGGTTCTCTGTTGGTTGATGTTGATAATTTGGAAGCAGAACATTCCGTAACTTGAATGTGGTGGGGTCTTTGCTACATCTATATTTACTTTAGCTACAGCCAAATCTTTCCCTGCTGTGTTCGGGTTTGAAGGGGGCTTTAAATAAGACGTTTTAGTAGTATTAAAGAAGTAAAGGGTAGCTTTTTTTATATGTTACGGGTATCACGATATGCGGTTTTTTTAAATTTCGAAATGATGAAAGAGTTTCGCCGTGGCCACAATCCATGCAACTGGTTCGAAATATAGGCAAAAAGAAATTAAAAAATCGCATGTCGTGACAAATTAAAAAACAGCATATCGTGAGAAATTAAAAAAAAACACATATAATATTAAAATTAATCAATACTGCGATAATATTAGTCTAAAATCATATAAAGAGTCATCGTCAACGAAATATTGTCCCACTGCCGGGGACAGGTCTTCTCTCAGAAGGTTTTAGGCCGTAGTCCACCGCGTCGGCCAATTGGTAGACTTCACACACCTTTGAAAACTCTTAGGTGTACAGGTTTCCTCACGATGACTTCCTTCACCGTAAAGTAGTGATAATTAATTTCTAATACGCACATAATTTTAGAATAATCAGTGGTGCGTGCCTGGGATTCGAACCTCGGACCATCTATTGAGAAGCCGAGTTTCAACCATTAGGCAATCACTGATATAAAGATTAGTTATATGTCTGTATGTAATACCTATATGTATTGTTGACTTCCAATTGGACTTCAACATTATTTTTCGATTGAATACAGCGTACATGTTAAGAAGGCAGTGAACACTCAACATTACATAGGTATATAAAAAATGTAGTTTGTCTATAATTTGAAAACATGCTTTTGCCGTTGTAGTGAACTATATGAGTCATGACTAATATTCTTTTTTCCATAAAATTCTAAAGGAGGTTTTATAACAAACGAGCATTGGTTGAGGTATTGTGTATTAGCAAAATAAAATCGAAGTACAGTGGTAGTCACACTACATTTCACTTTGATATGCTGTATTAAGAAGTCCAGGTTCGAATACAGGATCGAACATAGATTTCAATATAATCAAATCTATGTCCTAGTGGACATAGATCTGATTATATTATAATAAAAACTTGTAATTAATAGTCTACTACTCGAAATATTGATTATATTATACAAATACAAAAGTATAACTTAAGTGAATAATAATAATAATACTCTCTATGGTACCCAGAAAGTATAAGTAGGTATATGAATAACAAAAAATGAATTGTTAATTATTATTAAGTTAAGTAATAAGGTTGACGAATTGGTTTAATTTTCACAACAACACATTGTTAAAACGACATCGTTCCGTCAGTGGTTATATTTCAAACCATTAAAACCTTTGAATAAACTAGATTCAATATTTTATACAGATTTTAAAGTAGGTAGCTAGTCAATGTTTAAGTAACCTCTTAAACTTAAGTTAACGTTGAATTTTTAAGTATGTATAATTTTAAAATTAAAAATACCGTACAATCATTCCATTAATTAACGTACGTGTAACCAATTATTTTCGGAACGTGTGCACACTCCTATATTACAGCTGAGTAAGCTTACTCATAACAATACAATGCTTATTAATATGGAATCTGCTACGTATGGAATACGTGTGTTCTCCTTTCATAACCAAGAATGCAAAGTACGTGATATTAGTTAAAACAGAACCATGTTTCCAAGTAAGAAAGCGAAAATGAATCTCAATTGAAGTATTTCTCAAACACTACGAAACATAATAGTATTTTATGGTCACCATAATCAATATAGGATGTACAGAAACATTCAAACAGTTAGGTTTATAACTTACTGGCTGAAATACCTAGGCTTCGTGACAAAAAAAGGTTTTATTCGCTAACCGTTGGAGGTACATGAAAAGTGACAAGGACCGTCCGGATAGAAAATTAAATGTTAACCACGTATTTTTTATCAAAAGTTTGCGATTTTTAGTACTCTCTTCTATTTAAAATGAAAATATGAACGTCTGACACCAAAGGATGTAGTGACGTCATGACCATTTAATCGCCATCTTTAAAAGCAAAAAATATCAAAATCAAAATTAGCCTATATGCTGATTAGATAAATAAGTTACATCCATGCAAAATTTCACGTAACCAGACCAGTGAATCATGCATGATTGTGTAACACACACGCGAGAACTAGTTTTTTATATATTAATATGGTTATAGAATATGATTTTTTTTTAATAAATTATTTACTTTTGGAGAATTTACATTTTGGCATACATCCATTTAAGTATTGATAGATATTTCACGGTCAGTATTAATATCATTTATCATTCAACCTTATCAGCGAGTAAAGTTGGTAATTTAAAATGCTTATAATGTATATTAAATTTTTTGTATCAATCGTATAACAAAAAAAAATATCTTATCACATATTAGGCCATATTCCCTTTTTTCCCATATCACTATACTAGTCGACCAAGCTATCTAGACGAACGAAAGGAATGCAGTTTTCCTTCCCGGTCCCACCTCATGCCCCGCTCTCGTCCTAGTACCGTTCGCACCTAAACTCCCTAATCTG
>DWLI01000875.1:0-18048 GCA_018249915.1 Cecropterus dorantes dorantes | reverse complement strand
AGAGCCTCCTTTTAAGCAAAATATGCCTGTGTTAGGAGACTGCTTTTCCGATGGGCTTACATAATAATATGCATATAGATAAAACAAGACACATAATCATTAAAATTTGAAATTTATTACAGTAAAGTATTTAACATTATTTCT
This sequence comes from Cecropterus dorantes dorantes, assembly GCA_018249915.1. Taxonomy (NCBI): domain Eukaryota; kingdom Metazoa; phylum Arthropoda; class Insecta; order Lepidoptera; family Hesperiidae; genus Cecropterus; species Cecropterus dorantes. The sequence goes on along the minus strand of DWLI01000875.1, from coordinate 17,904 downwards.
CTAAAATCATTGTAATGTTTGCTTCTATTTACCGTATACATAATGTTTATGTAATCAATGCATGTACCTAGAAACATTTCAAATTGTCCAAAGCACTTTGCTTCGAACTCTTATTTACACCTTTAAGCTCTAACAAGTTTCTGTGAATGTTCAGAATACAAAGTAGCAAAACCGGGTGTACTTTAAACTAAATCTTTTGCTAATTAGATAAGTTGGGAGTAACAACACAACTCACATTTCAAGCCGAAGTAGCTATTGTGAATACAAATTTGACGGAATCAGATTTGAAACTTAGTACAAACGACAAGTCGATAGCGATTTCAATTTAACACTATTGCTACTATTAAAGTAATACTATTCTACTTTTAGACTAATTCATACTATTTATTCACTTACTTTATTTCTAATACTGACAAAATCATAACAAATTCTTCTTAAATAATTAGTATTTATGGCTTGTGGTAGTAGTAATATTTTTTTTTCTATTTCGAAATATTTTCCGAAAAAACTATAGCTTAAGTTTTGCTTTCTTTGTAATTCACCTACAACTTATTGGCCAACCCATCAGTAACATTAGTTCTAGATCTCTATTACTCAAATACTGTATTTTAAACATAAATAGTATAATTATAATGAGTAACATTTTTATTAATAATCATTGTGCTGGTTAACCTAAAAAATAAGTTATAATAAATCAGTACTAATATTATACGGTAGTAATACCCGCTGTCGATATAAACTTGCGCCGCGACTAGAAGTGACAGGGTAGGGTGGGGCAGGTTGCACAACGATGACACGGCGCGGGCGCTTGTTAGCGGCGCGTGCGAGCCACCGTTGCGTAGCATTACATTATTTATTGCTTATTGAAAAACTCACCATCGCTTTTCAAGTATTATAACTCTGTGGTCGATCGCCAATCGCTTTTTGCACGAATTTTTGCTATTGTCGATTGCGCGGCAATCAAACGTGACGCAAGGCGCAAACTTTGACAAGCCAATTATGGAGGTAATTAGGTTTTTACAAACGTATTCTGTAATCAACTCGCGGCTTAGCATGGCATGTAACTCAAGTATATATTTTGGCAAAAAAACCGCAAGCGAAGGAGAAAGTTGGATTCTCGACGCTTCGTAAAATATCACATCACATCAACGGTTAACAGTGATTACATCCACTGTAGGTAGGTACATTTTGGACTAAAATATTTCACCTTGATTATTAAAAATATGAATCCAACAACACGATACAAATAACGAAATCAACCAACTTGCGGTCAGTTGCGTGATTTTGGAAGTACACTTGCGGTGACATGAGATCACAGATATAGAAATTAGTGAACAGCCATTATCTTTTTATCTTAACCATTGTTTATTGTATGTTAAAACAATTATATTTATTTAATATCTTCATTATGCAGTCACTTGCTTTATTAATTTCTTATAAATTCACAATAATATGCGTAGTTTTGTCTTGACATGTTACTGTGCCATCCATGTATGAAACACTAATAAAATTGCAAAAAAATATAAAAAAACTGTTTCTCAGGCTAATGTGATGATAACAACTGGAAATAGAATCTAATTCTTAGTGTTTCGAGAGGAAAACGTCGTAAAGATACATTATGTAAAAAATGATATTGAGAGATATAAATTATTCTTATACTATACTACGCGTACAAAATTAACCAATTAAAAAGTAAAATATAGTATTTTTTTAATTTAATATAACAAACGCTGTCAAACTACAGCACTAGGTGCAGGTATACAGAGCAATCTTTCTAACAACGCTATAACAAAATTATTTAACTTGTCTACGTTAAAATTTATAAGTAGTTCGTTACAAAAAACGTGACAGATCTTCCAGTAACAATATATCCATGTAGCACAGGTGACCGATCCATCACCAGTGCTCACCGACGTGGCTAATTAACAGAGAGCAAGGTCGCCTGATGAAACACCACCCACAACTCCACAAAAACAAAGTGATTGCGCAACTGGCCGTCTCGTTTCTCCGCTTCGAAAATCATTCACTTTTGTGTCCTTCAATTAATACCCTTTTTTATTTTAAAATGTTCTTCAGACTTTGTCACGGCAATCTTCAGCCAAAATAAAAGACTCTACTGATTGTCTGGAAAATTCAGCGAATTGCCTGCTCAGATAGACTTAGTCTTATTTTTTAGGTTACGAAACTCGCAAAATGTACGAAAAAGGCAACAATAAAGACGGTCCAACTCAGTAATCGGCTGAAATTGAAAAGTTGATTGGATATATCCGCAATCGTGGCATATCATAGTGAGTGCACTTAATTCGCCAGATAAGGTCCGCCGTGCCCTGCTTTGGTAGGACCTCATACCTGACGGAAATATTTTGATGAGGACGAGATAAATTAATTATAGAGTGGCATAGAACGCTAATAAACTGGCAAACTTGCTTATCGATATCGGACTGGATATAGATGGTATGGTGTAGTGTATCCATTAATACTCGCTAATTGTGTACTATCCTGATTTCCAAACATGCGACGGATTGGGTAAACAATAACAAATAAGGTACTAGAATCATACCGACATTTTTATAATTACTGCTTCCTATAAGTGAGATAACTCTCATTATAATAAGTAAATCGATTTTTTCACCTTTGCTAAACAAATTATTGCTAAACTCCATTGCTAAACAAATTATTTATTAAATAAGAAACAATTGTTTATTTTATTCAGGAGGTAATATGCATTGAAAATCTAAGTATCATAAACATGCTATATCCTTTTTTTTTTGACAGTACCTATGAACACCCTACATGCTTTCGCTTACATAGACATCTCCGTAGTTGCCTACTTTAATGACATGAATTCGTATGGGGTGTTAATTATCCGATCAACTTTTTCTGCATCCTATCATATAAAGCCATTAATATGATGTTATAACGGATGCGCTAATGAAAATCATTACATATGTTTTAATTAAATGTTGCTAATTAGTTTGTAAAACCTTTATATCTATATGTAAGTTTATTTATTTCTATATAACCATAAAATTATTTACGTGATAGTAGTCGAAATTTACGTTGATTCACGATAGACAGGTGATAAAATGGACTAATTAGTTTTTGATTAAGTGTTATTCAAAAATTAATTACTCCGTTTTATTTTAATGCCTATCCCAAATATTTTTAAACCTTTTAGCTCGAAAGGGAAAGGAAAAATGTGCAATCACTTAAACTGATTTATCTTAACTTTTCATTAGCACACGATACCAAATTAAAAAAAAAAATCCAAAGCAAAAAAATCATTATTAATTTATAAGTATGCTCCGTAGAAGGTAAATTGCGATATTAATAAATAAACTACAATATAATAGCTACTAGTCAACATTGTAATAAGCAAATAAAGTACCGTGTAGCCTGCAGCAATGGCTGTAATTATTGATATTGATATATTGAACTAATCCGATCAGCTCAGTGGTGGTCTTCGTAAAGTGTCATTTTAACGCATTTTACCACAAATCGTGAAATTTATCGGTAAAGTAGCAGTAACTGGGTACTAGATGCAACCACGTGATTTTTACTTCCATCATTGTAAATCAAAATAGTGATTTTATTTTATTTATAGGCAATACGGCATACCTAAGAGTTCCAGAATTAACCCATAAAATGTACTTTTATGCAAATTGACATAGAAAATAATCATACAGTATCAAAGACTAGAAGAAACATGTAAACGAAAGTCTGAAAAGTAAGATTGATACCAATTTTACGACGTAGTATGACCACGTCCAAGTTAGCAACAGAACTTTAAACTAAGTCTGAGACTAACTGCAATATTTTACTTTTAAAATCGCAATATTTTTTTCATATTCCTATAAAATACGTAGAGAAAAAGCAGGTAACACCTAGTATATGCTTAAACAAATAAAGCACCCAGTAGCCTAAAGCTGTCTCAGTATTTATTGATACTGATATATTGAACAAACTCGATCGCTTCAGAAGCGATGGTCATCGTTAACAGTCATTTTAGCGCAGTTACCACAAATCGAGAAACTTACGATAGCTTGTCGATAAAGTGGCACAGTATCGATAATAAGTGTACCGGGGATCGATAATTATATGGTTCACGTGACGATAAGCGTCGACACTATTGTGCATAATGTCGTCCAGTTTTACTAAATTATAGTGGCCGGTACTGCTGATATTGGCGACCGGTCCGATGCAGGGTTCCTCAGACTTCAAGCCAAAACTCATATTTTGGCTATGTAACATTTATGAAATATATTTTGTCAAATTTTGTATTAATGAGGCTTTGCCCTCAATCGTCTCTGAATATTATATTGCATTATCATACGTTCTACATATGCCTTGGTACAGACACTATAGTAATACTTCTATGTTAATCTTGGCAAATTACTCTATCTTCACATAAAAATCCTATCCAAATCGGTATCCTTTTGGAGTATTAACCTATGCAGACCCACATCATTTGAAAAACATAATATATTTTTGTAGTTTTTTTTTTTATAAATTGTTTTAAAATATTAAAAAATAAATATGATAAAAATATTATTTTATACCTAGTTACAAACAAACATTTTGATACTATTTAATGTTATATATTTAGTTACGTAATTACAAAATGTTACTCGCAGACTAGATGATCGATTAAATTGACGAATTGTGAGATAAATTTTGTACAAGAAAAACGGTAGGTGCCCGAGATATTGCAATATAACTTAATAAAATTACGACAAAAAGAATAATCGATGATCGGCACGAAACCTCATTTCAGTTATCGATTATTTATTAGACGTAAAAAATGATGCAATCGAGAAATTTCTTTCAGGACCGGAGATCTATCGATTTCGTTGTTGCAACCTGTTATTGTACTACTCTATTTTAAAGTAGCAAATATTTTGTTCAGGACATTAATTAACAGTGACGAGGTGCAATACCTATTACATCTAGCGTAAAGCAGTTGTATTGCATTTTTTTAGAAGGGTATGGTTACCGGCTCACTTTCATATGAGGCGACAATCTTAGTCCTTGGAAGTACCAACATATCTATGATTGACTTCAGAAGCCCTCTGACATATAAATTTGCTTATAAGAGATCATGGACGGTAGTAACTACTTACCTTACGTCCACATGACTGCATATTCGATTGCTGCTACAATCTTATAAAAATCACAATACACCACTATCTAATAGATTTATAATGGTAGACATCACCACACCCTACCACCACAACGTCTTTTTGTCATAATAACGCAGTGTGTCCTAAAAACATCTGAAAGATGTGGTAACGGAGACGATGTGGTAACGCAATTTCAGTTTTAAACATTACAAATACGTAACATTGTTAAATTATTGACAAAAACCCGACTGCTTAAAAATGATTGATTACATTCAGTTTCTGTTGATTGTTTTTAATTTGTCGAGTTTTTGTAACTTATTTAATTTAAAACTTAAAAAAGTCATCCCATAGGCGCCATATTTATAAATTATAGTCTATGTCACTCTGCTAACTAAGACAATTCCAATAATATGTCACATGTAACAATCCGTCATGCTGTTTGCGCTGTAGCGCGTAGGGTTAAAATGTAGTTATTTATACAGAACCCAAAACATAAAACCCAGATATCTCGAAAGGTCGAGTCTTCGAACGTCACATTATAAATTTTTGTCATTAATAATTTTAATAAAAAGCGTCAAATACCAAATCCATAGACAAATTGGCCGTATCTGACCGTGTAAGGCGCAATTGGTTGGCAAAAGTTTATGATTTGATTCAATCTTGATCATTAATCGTTTTAATAAAAAGATTTTTATCATTTACTACGGCTACTTATTAAATGTATACATAGACCAGATCTCGTTATAAAAATAAAATAGTATTTAAAATGTACACTTATGTAATAAAATTCATGTTTTCTGTATTTTCTATGTAAATTATCTATCTTCCGAATTCGTGTTCTACTATACTTTATATTTTGCAAGTTATTTCGTAGATTTGTAACCGTAATATCGTAATGTGAAATATCAGGTTACGCAAAATCCAAAAAAATACTAAAGTGACACAAAGATCCTGACAGGTCTAATCATCACCCGCCATATTAAACTTTTTGTATATCATAATTAAAAATCAATTTACACCTGCTTTATATCTAGCTACAAAAACAACTACATCAAAAATATCAACCTAAGTTTTGAATGTAACCTCATTCCGTTAGTTATCAAACATTGCAGAACCCGAGGCGAAATCCAGATGTCCTGACAGGTCGAGTCGTCACCCGTCATATTATAAATTCAACGCGCCACCACTAAGTCGCTTCCGTTTCGATCCGTAATTTCTTAATCTTACAACTATAAATCTAGATATATTAGATGGACGAATTAATTTTCTAAATGTGCAATGATTTAATTATTTAAAAAAATCATAACCTCTTATATCTAGTACAATTAAATCAATAAAACAAGACGTACCTATACTTCTTTCCTAAAAAAATTAAAAAAGAATAGCTTTGAGTACTACCAGTATTGTAAAAGTTGACCATACCGATTTATTTATGAACTACTTAAAAGACTTTGACGCATACATGTAACACCAAAATCATTGGCAAAAGTCTAGGATCATACCATTCTTTTTAATTTTTTTAATCTGTAAATAACAAGACATACCTACAAATATAGATATAAAATAAAAACATGACTTCTGACGTAATAATTTAGATATAAATTGACATCGCAAAAAATTTACCTTGTCTCTTTTTACAATTTATGTTTTTTTTTTCGTTTTACAATTTCGACGACAACTATCGGTGCACAGTGGAATACACCTGATGTAAATCAGCGACTAATTCTGGACCAGTTTTTCGTAATAAGCTCGATCGCACTCGGTTTACTCGCATATTTTTGCCGCTTCAAATTAATTTGCTTTGCCGTGATATGATTTAAGAAAGCGAAGTGTGAAGCAAGAGCGAAATAGCGGTGATTTGGAAACACGTAATTAATTTAAAGCTGTTTGTTACGCTGTAAACGGAATACTTTATGGAAATACAAGTACGGTGGAAGGCATCCACCCACAAAAAGGAGAAAAAAGTGAGATAAAGTTGCGAAACGAGAACGGATTCCGAAATAATGAGCTCCTACGGAAGACACGAATATTTTAAATCGTTTGCGGAACACGCAGGATGGAGCTCGATTAATTAGTGTGCGACGAATGATCAAAATGCGCTCCCGCATCACATTGACTTCCAGAAATAAAACCTACTAAAGTTTGTTTAGTGGATACGTCATTATCAAAGAGTAGCTGTGTCCCAAGGTTTCACCTGCTACTACATAAGAAAAAACAAACAAACAAGGGTAATGTTATATAGCCTCCCTAAATAAATGGACTATTCACATAAAAATATTTTTCAATTCGAGCCAGTATTTCCTGAGATTAGCACATCCAACCAAAGAAACTAACTCTTCAGCTGTATAATATTAGTTTAATAGACATAAGAAAACACTCGGAAGTGATGGAACTCTTTTTTGAAGTTTTTAATAATAGTTCCAGCTAAAGATAGATAAACGAATCTCTTTTTGTAAGTATATCACACAACAGGGCCTAAATAATCATGATCAATAAAATATTTCAATGGACACAATATAATCTCGACATAATAAAAAAAAGGTTTTAATGGAAATAAAAAAAAATATCTTCTTTTGAAAATATTTGTAATAAAAAACATCTCCACTAAAAATGTCACCCTACCAGCCTATGTCTAAATAAAACACGAACACAAATTAGATGATTAATTATAAATACATTACGTTCACAAAACAAAGTAACTGCTAAGGAATGGCATTCAATCGCCCGAGGCTCGATATCCGACAAGTCTAAATAATAGACATGACGAGATGCGGTTAGCCTGTGATAATCGTACTGATGAGAAGACCAGCTTAATCGGAGCTTTGTTCGTTCCTGTTATAAGTCAGAAATATATAACGTTAAATGGGGCCGTTGTAACTGATACGTATCTAGTTAAATCAGCCGGCTCAGTCCATTGGCAGCGGTTTCACTCTCTATGCTATCCCGCTAGGTGATTTTCTACGCTGATACAGTTTTTCATTTGGACATCGCGACATGGCGGAGCGGCCGGTTTCACTGATTGTGGCCACAGAGCTAGAAACTGTTATAATAACCACCGATATGGCAATACAATGATTTATGTAACTGGACGATTGGAATCGATTCTAAGTATTGCTACAAGGGAACAATGTTAAAATGTTTATTCATTTTTTTTTAGATATTGAACAGCCAAAGGGAAGTTTGTAGCAACTTTCACCATACTCCGGATGATGCTGAGATTATCACTATTTATATTCTAGAACAGCCTATCTCAAAGTGGGCGATAACGCCTCCTTATAGGCTCTGTAAACCTATAGAAAGTCAATAAAGAACCCACTGAAAATTAGGTAGAACGGATATTAGGAGCGATAGCTGATTCATGTTTTTCTAAATGGGCATAATGTGAACTTTAGCAACATAAGCTTTTAAAGGTTTTTTTTTATTTCCCAGCTAAAAATAGAAAGACCTTTTTAGTTTGAAGATGTTATAAATATTATAATTAATTCCAAATGTGAGCGACAAACGAAATAAGTTTGAGAAACACTGTTCTAGAAGATTATATTTGAGGCTGTAGAAGATTATATCATCAACTGAACTTCTCATCTATTCTAACTTATTTATTTGTCGACAAAAAAAATCTCAAGAATCTTCATAAGCGTTTCAAAAACTGAAATGTCAAAGAAGTTTAAAAGTTATAGTCGTTAACCATTTTTAACATCAAAAGTTCGCATAAATTATATATGCTTCGGAAACAATTTAACTCTTAAATGATTTATGTCTCTTTAAACATCGTTCTGCCCTTATGGAAATAACCTTCAACGGTAAGTTTATAGAGAAATCCTTTTAACACAATGTTTCTACATTCACGTCGACCACTTGACTTTCTCGTTCCCCGCGATGAGTGAGGTTTTTCTTGAGGCTAAAAAACTTGTTGAAGACGCAAAAGTAAATCGAGAGCAGGCTTGCACTGAACCTTCCATATAAACGAGTATTTAATTTTTGTAACATACGATTTGCGCGCGCGGAATCACGTTCTTACTACACGTGAAAAACATTTTTTTTACACTTATACTTATTTACTAATGATAAGTATATTTATTTAATACCTAGACTTAAAACGAACATCACCGGTAACCCCAAGTCGTTAGTGCACCTAATTTTCCAATTAATGATTAAAGTACTTACATTATAAAATAACTTATCTCACTTTTTCTCAAATAAACATTTTAAAACTCTTTTTATGTATGCTTAATTACTAAGTATCATGCAAATAGGCGTGACAAATCTCTCGACTTATATCTTATCTTGACAAAAAATGGCCGTATTTTCTTTTCAAGTAATATACAGTCACTTTACTTCTTGTTTATTCGCGTACATTACCTGTATTTTTAAACTTTCTAAAATTTTCCTTCTTGTTTTATATTATTACAATTTTATTTGTAAATACCTAATACATAAAATTAATATTTTTTCAGGGATATTTTCATTTTTGTAATTAGCGAACGTAATTTAAACTAATTTCTTCGGTACAATTAAATAATTCATGTTCATTTATTTCTATTATATTATTATTTCTATGAATATAGTCAGAATAACATATCAAGGCGAAACTGCATTGTAGATAAGTTCTTAATTACAAAAATACCATTTCTACTTCATTGCCTCTCAGAGTAGTACATAAAAGCCCACACTCCATACTCAACAAATACTAAGATACATTCTGTAACTGATCCTGCTGTAACCGATCATACGAATGAGCAATTAGAGCACTCGCATACTTGGCATCGTCGAGAGCACACTCGCTGGGAAAACGCAGCAAACACGCATACCGCTTATACTATCTCTTTTAATAGCCTGTGGCATTTGATGAACTTTTACCGTCACATATATTATATAGAAGTATCAAGCTGTAGGGTAAAACCTTATATTAAACGAAATTAAACTACTAAAACCTTATGTTAGTTGGACAAACCGCTATGGATAGAGGTTTCCAAAATCGTAATTCTTTGTAATTAACGTAATTCTTTGTTTCGTTGCCCGAATTAAAAAGTTATATTTAAGAAGCAAATGAGCACGAAGTCCTCATGATGATAAGTGGCTATTGTCGCCCATGGATATGGATGTATGTATATTTAACCAAAAATTTCAAATTCGCTGCTTCCACTGAGAACTAAGTGTTACCGCCTTGTATAAGCTTTACTCCCTTACCCACCCTTAGAACTGCTGTTATAAGGCAGAAGTAAGTATGTCTCCTCGGTTAAAGCATAAAGGATTTTTTGGATTTAGTCTCTGACTTTCTTAACCATCAGCTATTACAACTTATTCAGACCAGCCTAGCAGTATCTTATAATTTCAGATGTATTCACAAAACCTAGTTTTCACTACACATTATTAACCATTATCCCCATCTATGAATATAACATGTCCATCAAGTCGCTTTTCCTACTAACATTATCGACACTCACATATAAATATTCACAGTCGAAATATCAGTCGTTGTATATAATTTTCAAATTCTTATTTTGGTTTCTCAATATCCATGCAATAAGGAGAAAGACTTGCGTACACACTATTATAGACCCGACGTGTTATTTCTGACCGAGTTGTGGTTACAAAAGAAGCGATCTGTGCAACCGCACCGATTGGTTTCTATGTTACAATTGTACCGACCACGGGAAAGTAATTCCACGCGAAAGAGATAGTGTATTGGATAAGCTTATGCTGAAATTTAAATCTATAGAAATATATAATTCAGCCTTAAAAGGACATATCGATAAAAAACGCTGCTATGATCTTCTTAATGGACGGACTTAGAAGAAGGTTTAGTGAGGTTATCTTTAATATTTATCCACAAACTGTTTACAAAACATAATGCCTACTTTACAAAAAGTAACATAAAGGCATTGCCAGATTGTAAAATAATATTCGTTTATAGAATTTACAATCAAAAACAAAATTAAAGAAAAGTTAACTCTAATATATTGTAGTTGCACGAGGAATAGAAACGAGACCTTCTAAAGCTGACATTGTTTATGATATATTAGTATTTTATACAAATACTAAGAACTTTGCTAGTATTGTAGTTGTAAGCAGGGTAAGGTTAGGTGAAGTTAGTTGTTAGTATTCAATCCGAATTACAGAGAGAAACTCGCCCGCTCTCAACTCTCATATAGGCATCACGTGTTTGACCAATACCAGAATCAATTTTAGTGATTTATTTTAGCTGTAACGAGATGGAAGTAGCTGGCGAGGATTCGGGAGCCGTCGTTTTTAGCAGACTGCATGTCTAGTAGACTTTATCTAATAGTTATATGAAGCCTCTAGATCTCTTGAAGATCCGGATACCTTATGATATGAATGTATTATGGGTACAAGTATTATAAATAAAGTAAGGTGTACCGCGTAGAAGACTTCAGATCGAATCCCGGCCATGCTGTAAATAAATAATGGATTTAAGTTGTTAACTATTTATTTAACTACTTTAATATCTGTAGTACCTAAGATAAAAGGATAAATGTCTAACACATATCCTTATGCTCGTGCTACACGTATAAGTAGAATCCTTATACGATACTATGAGTATAGAAAGTACGCTCTATATGACAGCAGCCTAATGTATCTTTAAATGATCCAAATACATAGCTAGAACTCGCCGCAGTGAGGTGATAATATATCATACGGATGTTTTATTCATGTGACGACTGTTTCTGATGTCGTAAGCTGGTCCGCTGTCGTTTTTGCCCACTTCACTCTGTATTATACAGAACTAATAAATGTATATATGATATGAAATTGGAGTATCTGTCTGTGATTTTTAAAAACTTGATTTTTTATAGTTTAAGTAATTATGATTAGTTACACAATATTCAGATTTAAACACTTATTAAAAATTCCGCACATAATGATATGATCGTTTACGCGAACAAAAGTAAACCTCATAAATCAAAGGCCTCCATACAAACCGATTTGTTTTCATCCAATTTTATTTATTTACATATTCTGTTGACCATTTCTAATTTATATACATATTTTTTTCAATTAATACCTAACAGAAACATAATGTGTGACATTAATGCCTTCCGTCCATTCCTCGACGGACCGGTCTTATTGGACGGGTCATTTTTAATTATTTCTTTACTTTTATGTGTGGGTGATATTTAAACTAAATCAATTACAAACTACTTAATATATTAAGCTAAATTTTACCATTAAATTGTCTGTGACATCGTATAGCCGATGCCCAAAGAAAACGAAGGCAAGCAGAACCACGCGTAAAAGCTGTCACATATCATAAATGTATGAAACATATTCCGTAACTGGAACGGCTTAAATAATATACTCGCATTTAATTTTCTAACGACAAAAAATATTGATGTATCTATAGTACCAGTATCGAAACCTGTCTACATGACAGGCGCTAGGCATTGCACTTTCTCAGTTCAAATAAAAATTGTAAAAGGAACATTAGTGAAACTTACATTGAAAGTTGGTAGTCATTATATCTACTTAACATTATAGTGATATAATTTCTAACATAGGAACTGTTTATACACTTTTGAAGTGAAACTTGTTTGATATTATAGTGATTTTAATGTTGATGAAACGAAAATACGTTACGGAAGCAGATGTAGGGACTTCAACTTAATGGCACTATACCTTTTTCATGCTAACGATTTTAATGCGTAGCTTGTATAAGGGATTGATATGAGAAGTTTTTAACCTAGATATTTGATAGTTAGTCATAATCCTCTATTTGACTAAGAGCAGATTAGGAGTTTTACAACTTTGAAAATTGTTTTAGGCAACTGCCAGGCAAGGCCTTAACTTCTCCGTTATAGGAACATATATAAGGCACAAATTACTTCCATAAATTTGGCGTGTACCTGGGACCATTGATACTAGATATGAACAAAATATTAACTATGTACTGTCGCGTAAACATTCAAAAAATATATGAACCGTTAATTTCGTAAATATCTATTACATAGACAAAGTATCTATGACTAGTACCTTTTTACAGACATTACCATCATGCGAAATTAACATAACGCCCTTACAACCGCACCCGAATCACGTGTAAGTTTACAAGCTTATATAATTGCAGCTGAAGATAAGCCGTGACCTCATCACGACGGCTACTCCGTACACCGACGGAAGCCGCGGGACACGACACGGCGGGACGTCACGCGAGCCACACGCGTCTTAATTTAATTGTTATCGCCCACGACAATCTGCCATAATTGTACACATAAATCTCGGAACACTCCGTGGGCTCTTTCCTTGAATGTACTCAAATCGCGTATGACATCTGACAAGCCTGAGCTTGCGTTCTGGTTTAGGTGTTCGTCGTGGTATTGTCATGGATTACTCTATGTAGGTGTTTAATAAATCGTATAATAGAGAAGTGGGGACTCACCTATTAGATGTTTAAATATATTTGCCAGATGAGATCCCAGATTATGTAAAATTACTTAACTAGATTCTTTTGAAACAGTTGGTGGAGTTTATGCTTTTTCTGTAACAGCAGTGTTAGTTACTACAGTACCTGTCCCTGAAGCAGAATAGGGCTACGGTATCCTCTGAGAGAGGGGGCTCGAACCATCCAACCAAGCGACCTCGGGAAGGACGACGGCTTGTGTGGTCGCATGCCGTCGTAACATCTGAAGGCATGATGAGCGTAAATGCTCACCAAGATGAGCCCAAAAGGGGCATCGCGTTCGGAGGACTCTAGTTGTGTTCCGTTGGAGATCCCGGAGTCCTCCACACAGCGCTGAGGACGGCCACCGGGGGGGTTTTGGTGCGGTAAAAATCCCACATAACCCGGCGTTGATCCCACGGCGTGGCTACCTTTCGAAGGTTTCCCCCTCGTAACAAAAAAATTATAGTACCTACTCTGGTTCGAATTAAATGGTAAGATAGAGGTACATAGCATTCCAACTTAGTCCATACTAATATATTGGTATCAGTACTTGGGATCAGATATGACTACTTTAGGATGATAGGCGACAGTATTACTGCCATGAGGTGTGCTGCAATACCCGTTTGCGACTTCTTCGTACAAATAAAACACCTTGCTCGCTTATGTAATAAGAAAATAAAAAGCCCCGACAGCTACAGGTTTCATTGTACTCATGAGTGAGTAGCGTAAAGCAGGCACATATTTGTGCATCTGAACACGGCATCAATCATTCTAATGAGCCGCCGGTAGGCGCGGGTGTAGAGCCGGCGGCGCGAGGCCGGCACGTAAGGAACCCAGTAAGGGACCACGATATCGATAAATTAATTGCAATTAGTATTAGTAGTAGTAGTAGTTGAACTATTTTAGAACGTGAAAACATCAGAGCGGTGGAGTAGGTATCTAAATCTATAAAGCAACGGTTCAGGTTGATACCCAACCTAACAGATCGGAATTAATTAAGATTTTCGCTAGATCTCAGTATTGGTTTACTTGTCTTTGTACATAGGTATCTATGGCGTTCACAATGCGATAAATCCAAGAGCTATGTGTGTGAAAAACGTCACATTATAGAAACACGTGCGTACGTACGTACGTACGTACTAATGATCCTTCCGAAGATATCTTCATAATCATATTTACATAAAATTAAAATATGGCTTTAGATTCTACTTGAATAAACACGTTTGTGTGTTAGTATTCGTTTTTATAAAAAAGTCTTGTAGTTTAGTTAATATGTTGACATTTAAGGATAAGTATATCTCATTTTATCATATTACCTCATAAAAAATCTCATCATACTTTTGCTATTTGAGAAAATTAAGCAATAACCGAACGCTCGACTCCTGATTAATGCAATTCTAATCATTACAAGGAACATCATGAATATAACATCGTCCTAACAAAGCATGTTTTATTCAACAGCTTAGTATTTATCGATATCGATTATACACAACATAAGCCCTATGAACACAGTGATATTCAACTAACAAGTTTAGCAATGGAGGAAAGAAAGCTGCTTGGAGCGTCCGGCGCTATTCACAAATTGGCACGAGCTAGGCACGCGTTACATTGACAATGTTAAACGACATAGCTACCACACAACTTCAAGGGAAAACAGCCTTTAACACCTCACACTATGTTCTATAATAGCATGAAAGTTAACATATACTTTGGATGGAAAAATTCGTAGCTAAGCTACAGAGATTGAATGGTGCAGTGCAATGATACCACTGAGCCATTAGTAGAAGCAAAAAGGACTGAATTCTTCGGATTGTAGTCGCAGACCATCTTTTTTTAATCAGTACTGTTATGGGCATATCGTAGAAAAGAGATAGGAATGCACGTTCTCTTGCATGTAAATGTTATTGAATGCTGATGACTGATACAACTTACCTAATACAAAAAATGGTTACATTTTACGAAACCTTTTTATTTTAACGTTTATAGAACTGCATGGACGTTCTATAATAGGTAAGTTATGGATTTGTTTCTTTTTATATAACGAAAGTTGCATCTATAATCAATTTCAAATAGAATAGAAGTCCTGCCTGTAATCGTTCATGGATACATTATTCCCGAGGGTTAAGGCAAATATTTTAAGAGCGAATCAACCTAACCACACCGTTCCGCCCAAGACATCAGCGCCAATGATGCTATAAGTTAGAAATAGGTGACTTGTAGTACCACAGTAGATAATCAACCCTACCTTTTAAAAATAGCAGATAGTCTACCAATTACTTACTATTTTAAAGATATAAAAAAATATTACAAAAATAGAAGATAGTAATCATTTAATTGCTTCGATGAATTTAAATTTAAAACAATGTTTTTTTTTAATTATTATAATCATTAAGCATCATCTTCAATTCTATATTACTTAAAAAATATGCCCATGATTACCGACTATTAAGCATTACATCAATAACTCTAGTAGGCAATAACAAATTTAATCCAGCGAAATAGCAATAATTAATCATTTTCCCAAAACAATAACGCTCATTTATAGCTTATGATTACGTCTACGATTCATAAACTTAACTTATGTTGTTAATATTATTACTTATTGTATTTACAAATAAATATGTTAAGTAGACGGATATTAAACTTTTGAAACCGTATTCATCATATATAAACACTCGAGGCTGATGAAAATTCTACCCCAACATTGAATGATAAAGAAAAAATTACATATAATGTTAACTAATATAACAGCATATTATTTAGGCTTATATTACATGAATATAAGCCTACATGATGTTTATGACGTTTGGAATTAATATAAACTTAATTCATCCATCAGCCTTTTGAGGTCCACGCCTGGACAAAGGCCTCCCATAATACAGGTCGCTAAAAGTCAGTACACCTAACATGCATGTCTGTAGTCATAGTGTCATGCTGACCGCAGTAGGTGCTGATGTTGCTCAGAAAAGTGCTGCTATCCGTCTCTTTAGTACTTTGTCACCTCCTACGACATCCATGGATAGAGAAGGAGTGGTTCTATTTATGACGGACTCCACACGACACACAATGGTTGATAAAATTAATGTAACATTAAATTGACTTTTGACTAGATTTCAGACGTATCACTAAAAGATCTTCCAGTAGAGAATATTGGAGAAATATTGGAAGAAATTTCTCAATCTTCAAAGGAAACATTCCATAAATATATCGCTCGTAAATTATAAAGATCTCTTATTTTACAAAGGAATGTTGATTAGTTATAAGTATGTGCTAGATGTTAGCAGGTATAATACCATCAACCGTTTATTGTATCAGTGATGACAGAATAAAGGCCGTTCAACAAGATAAATGACACAAATATGCATAAACAAACCCTCCTAGATGTAATTTGCGTATAATTTTATGCAGAAACAACAATTAAAACCCGCTGCGCTGTGTAAACACATCGATAAAGCCTCAAATACGAACTATTGTATTCAATTTAACTAATTACTTTATAATTGTTCTCAGATAACATTTCTGAAGCTCAATTACGTAACATTACCTGCTATAAAGCTGTAATAAATCTTTGGTATGAAGTTCTGAGTTTTACTGTACATTAGATTTTCAGTACAGATTATTTTTGCTTACCATGTTCAAAAGTGTAAGTCACTAATAAAGTAATAATAAAAAAACTCATTAAAAAAACTATACTAACTATAACTACTTAACGTAGTTTAACCGTGATACATAATGCCAAGCCAAAAAAATTAGATCTTAAACTAAAACTATTTGGAAGAAGATCGATTTCAAACACTGATTTACTAACAGATTTCTTTTTTAAAAATATAGCATACGATTCTATTCGTGAACTGTAAATGTCAGATGTGTATATGTTGAATCAATTTCCAGAAGATTGATATTTACAATTATGTGTAAATAGAAGTTGACAATCATGTAGTACGTAGTACACCTTATATAAAATCAAGTCACTGAATCTGTGGTTTCTTGTGAGAATAATGAAAGCCTAGCTTAACCCTGCGGCTCCGCCCGCTACGATCACATTAACCACGGCAAAATCCCATATGTTAATCCAGGTCATAAACTATCTGTGTCACAAATTTCAGCGAAATCCAATCATTAGTTTTAGCGTAAAAGAGTAACAAATACACATACATCATCTCAAAAATTATAAAGCTGAAGAGTTTGTTTGTTTGTTTCAAAGCGCTAATCTCAGGAACTACTGGTTTGAATTGAAAAATTCTTTTTATGTTGAATAGACCATTTATCGAGGAAGGCTTTAGGCTATATAACATTACGCTATGTTTGTTTTTTTTTTCTTATTTAGTAGCGGGTGAAACCGCGTAGCACACCTAGTGATTTTACAAATATGACGCTTGAGATTGG
>DWLI01000874.1:0-18051 GCA_018249915.1 Cecropterus dorantes dorantes | reverse complement strand
CTGTGGGGTCGGTAGTACCTATAAAATTTCTTAAAGATGTATGGAATCTACCAACGCACTTGCACCGTGGAGAGCTAGTCTTAATTCTTAGTAGTATAAATTAGGGACCCATTGGACCAACAGTAAGTCCAAGGTAATCCTGATCTACACTAATATTATAAAGCAGCAGAGTTTGTTTGGTTGAACGGACTAATCTCAGGAACTACTGGTTCGAATTGAAAAAAATATTTTTGTGTTGAGTAGTAAACTTGTCGAGGTAGGCTATAGGCTATATAACACCACGCTACGTTTGTTTGTTGTTTTTTTTTTCTTATGTAGTAGCGGGTGAAACTGCTGAGAACAGCTAGTTGACAATATAAAATAGAAGTTAGAATCCGCAGTTAAATGCAGTGCAGTTCTATTATGCTAGGCTATTAAATTAGGATTAACCGATAATAGAGAGCTTTAGCAAGAAGTAAGACGAAGAAGCTACCATCTCTTACAGACAGACAACATTAATCTATATAAGTAAACTACCTTAATTATAGTTATATAACTCTTACCACGGATACATTAAAACACTGTAGATAAAATCACGGTACAGACAATAAATCCTTTAGCCGGTGTACCGACTCGGGGATTTTTCATTAATTTATTGTGTTTTCATTAACTATACGCGTAATAAATACAAATAACGCCTCTCTATGAGATATTGTAAGCAAAGAAGATCCGAATGTCGTCGAACTATATGCCATCGACAAACAAAGACATCAAAGCTTCGAAATAGCCTTCGAAGTATGGTTTCTGACTTGATCTTTGCCAAACATCAATAAGCCTAACGACCGCTGAGTCACTCGCGATGACGCTCAAACGCAAGTGATTCAAAGCCAACAAAACCGTGCAAAATTTGTTCGACACATAACCGTAAATGGGTACCATTAGCTGTCAAAAGGCAAGTTATTTGCAAGGTTATTGCTCTGACATATTTCATTAAAATACATATGTACAGGTCAGAACTTACTTGCTAGACGCCAGGTTCGTTGCTGCTATGGCGTAATGATATCCGGGTTCATTTCCTTGTTAGGTTATCTATGAAAATGAAAAGCATTTTGTAGTTCGGCGCCGAAAGCACCAGCTATTTCTGCCTAATAACTGCAGTGTTAAGCGCTGTTTTGTTTTGATCTGTTGGGTGTGGTATGGCAGACATACTTAACCGAGGCGTACTAATCCTCAGGAGTAGTATCACAGATGTTTATGAGCGACAGTAGCAGTTACCATCAGGTGGACTACATGGTCGATTGCTACTTCAATATTTAAAAAAAAACTGTTTAAATTAAATGTGAAAATAACCAAACCATGGTCAGAAATACAATGCGACTTTCTGTCTAGGTGTTTATGTACTCATCATATTATCATATATGTATCATTATATTATACAGTGTGGGAATATGAATGTATAAACAGTGTCTATCATAGAAAAAAAGAAGAAAGAAAATTTAGAGCCCGTTGTCAACTACTTGTGTTATAGAAAACGATCTCGTGTGCCTTTTATACCGCCCACGAGTTACTTATTAAGTCAAATTACTTACTACTTCGCTAACGCTTTGTATCAACGATTCCATATCTTGTATACTTATTTTACAACAAAGATTTCGGAGTACAATTACGAAATAAAGCGAGAGTGACTGTTTATGAATGGATTGATGAAATAAGTCTGTCGGGATCGTAAAAATCGTTTGTTTACTCGATGTTTACGAGCGAACTATCAATGGCCCATTATTAGGGACATCATAACCACACTGACCTACAAAAGGAAAAAGAAAAGAGATTTCCTGTCCGCAAGATATATCCGTACATAGACTCGTTAATTTAAAACTGTCTATATATTCGTTTTAATACTGTTAAGCAATTAAAATAAAATGACATTACATTTTCTAGACATCATTATATGTATACTCATTTTGTCCAACTCTTTTGGTACCAGAATAAGAAGAGTTAAAGCCATATCACTATTTTCACTCATTCATCTATCTAAGTTTTGAGGTCTAAAAAAATGTTTTAGTGAAAAAAAAAATAACTCTCCACTGTTTGTCCGCATCAATCTTCATTTAAAGTAGACAGGATTTTTATGACAATCGAAATTAGTTTTCAGTCACGCAATAACATATTTTAAGACGAGGGTGTTAACTACCTATTTTGTTTAAAAGTGCTGAACTGAACCGTGCGAAACTCAGAAACATCGACAATATATAATAAATTAAACATGTGGCATATGGCTGCTTTTGTATATATTAATTTATTTAAATTCTCAATCGCGCACCGCCAAATTAGATAAAATAATCAGCTAATGTATGAAGGGGTCGCAACCCTATTCTTTGTAATTAACCCTTTGCATGCCGGGAATGATTAATAACGATAACGACGTTGATGTATTATTATAAACTCTAGAAACTTAATATTCTATAGATCTGTGATTCAGCCGTTGACGCCTTTTTGCGTTATATTTATGTGCAATTTTAATTTAGGTTATGTCAACTTTTGTAAGGGTATAAAAAACATTACTTAACGTTATTGTGTTGAAAGGTAATTTCTGTAAATCTCTTTGAATTTGTACTAGTTAACGGTTTTTTATGTATGTAATAATTAATTATCCAGTACAATAACTCGTAGTGTGTAATGTTAATGTATATTTTTGGAATTAGCACAAGCGGTACTTCGCTTGGAAAGTTACGTAAATTCATAGCGTATCCGGCAGATGGCTGTGTTTTCTCTGACGCCTTGCGCGTTCGTTTGTTTGTTTGTTATTAACTTTAACGCGACGCACGCGCACACAACTGTTATTAGATTCGGTTACGGAACGTAGGGCTGGCAATTTAATATTTTAGTTTGTTTTGTAATATTACATCTAATGATCATATATACATAATTTTATGGTGCTTCTGTTCGATTTTTAAAATATTAGCGTACAACAAATGTTAATTCAACATTTAAGTTGTGCTATTGGTAGTTTTACTTACTTCGACATCAAATGCACCAACATCAAACATACTTTTGCCTAATAACTGTAGTTTTATAAGCTATACTTTGTATCGAGGGTCTACCAAGGTTGATATTCTTAAAAGTATTCGAGGCATTTCAACTTAGGCCTTAGGGATAGCAACATACCCATGGCTCTACTTTTACCTAGAATTTATTATAAATGTTTTTAGGCGGATAGTTAATATGAAGTACTGCACACTCGTTTTAAAAATTAAAGTATTATACTGACACATAGAATGTGTCAGTATATATTTTTTTTCTTCGTTATTAATAAGGAAGAGCTGTTTACGTATTACAAGACAATTAACAACCCTGAGACAAGGATCACGCATGTTATTACAAAATGAAGTTCAGATGAACTGCCGAACGGTTTTCAAGTTCATACACCGAGCTATTTGGGGAGCTCTATTTTGGGTCCTCGAGGTAACACCCAGGTTGGTAGGATGTTATGGTCGTAAATCTATGCGAGGAAACTTTAGTGGCGTGTATACAAAATTGTGGATATTTTGTCGCGGCGGTGTAGCAGTGTTTTCTTAGAAATCTAGAGTTGGTAAATCAAAGTAGAGGTTTGATATGAATAAATATGATTTATTACTGAATTTCATTTTAAAGTCGAAGACGAATATGTAATAAATTACATTTTTCGAAATATATTTTTATTTTATTTTATATTCACTTGGCGGGTATTGAACAAGGAACATTTTACGTATCAAATTGACTAGTTTACACATATGTAATTCCAGTAAATTATTTTAATTACTAAACCTTGAAACCTTGAACAGCAAACAAATAACTTGCATTTCAGAGAAGGTTTATTAATTTTCAATTTTAGATACGACTAAGATTTGGACAATTATTTGTGATGGGTTATTTCTTTAAAGTTTTAGTGTACATGTATTTAACTCCATATTTTTATCCGTAGGCATGTGCTCCGCGCTACGTGTCGTTCGTGACTGCGAAGTTGAACCAACGTGACGCGGTGGGTTCCTGTTACGTCGCGACGACACCCGACGTCAACGAAGTGAAAGAGTTCTCGCCCTGTAGAAGCTGTAAGTTATCTTTAATATTATTAAAAAGAAAAAACATAACTTATTCAAATATTCATTAAAAGAACAGATGTTCTCCTGTGAATTAGGTTTCTAGTTTTCTCAAATGACCAGTATCAAAATTTAAAATTTTGATACTGGTCATTTGAAAAACTACAAAATTTTGACATTTGACAACAACAAATTCATTTGATGTCACGATTTTCGTTAAAGAATCTAACTCATTTTTAATATTAGGGAAAAAAACTAAACATGTAAAGATTATTTATCATTGTTTTCTTAGTCAAAAGAAGGCTACAGATTAAAAGATAGTCTACAGAGAAAGTCAACGATCGAATTTGTTGTCCAATCAGTATAAAAATGACAAGAATGCGCCTAAGACAAATTTTATTACCTACAAAATTATGTCAAGAAAAGCATCATTAGTGTAAAATTACAAATTAAAACCACCGTAGTGCGTTATTATGGTAAAAAGCCAAGCTGTCATGGCGCACACGTCAGAGGCATGATAGCGTAAAAGCGCGCGAAAAGCCCGCGTTCACTTCCGCCGGTAATGGCGGACGGGAGAGGTGAAATTAGCGTGACGGAACACGCGCAGCGAGGCATTGATTTATTACAAAATAACGACTTATTTTTGCAATACGATTAAACTAAGTTTATTGTTATTATTTTATTAGTAATATTTCATTTTATTATAGTTTGCGCTTTTGATCATATTGTACTGCCAATTATACACACTGTAATTAAAATAGATTATCATTTTTATTACAATGAAATTATTATAATACTATTACTTCGAATATTATATTATTGTTAATTTCACGCAACTAATGCGACAACACTAAAATTAAATAAATATATAGAACTGTTGTTATAATACACTATGCTTCTATTTTAATATTTTAATAAAATCAACATATTTTTCTTAATAATATTGTTTGCAGGTATACAAGTAACCGAATGTTGACATTTAAATTATTTAATAATATTTGTGATGACATTATCTGCTAGATGTTTAATTATAATAAAATACTAATATTTATGCCATGATTGGTGCCTGCGTTGCAAATTATATGAATGATAATATTTATTATATTATGTACGACTGATATGCTAAAATACTTACGTATATATTTTGTCTAGGGTATCGTACCGTGGAAGAGGGTGAGTATGTACATGTGGTATCGATGTCACAGCACCTGTACAGTGTAGTACTTACTTAATGTACATTGTCATATCATGCCACGTTTAACACACGAAAAATGAATTTATTACCTATGTCACCCATTGCCTGGTCCTGGTTTCAACTTTAAACCTGACGTAATATCATTTAATTCTGGCAACATTCATTATTTCACTATTATAAAAATGTAGCAGGCAGCATACAAAGACGTGTTAGTAGGTATAATGAAAAAAAAAAGACTAAATATTTCTTAATTCATTTATTTATCATAATAAATTTTGATATATAACTATTTTTATATCGTGTAAGTATATTTTATCACGTGTTATATAAATGATGCACATTTTTAAGTATTCGTGTATTTCGATAAAACAAATTTAATTGGAAAACTCATTTGATAATAAATTAATAAAATCCATTTTATACCCTAATTGTAATATTTTCCGTGTGATATAATATTGCATGTTATTGTACTATTGTGTAGACGGTCGTAGAATAGAAAACGTGTTTGTGAATTTAAAAAATATTTATAAGAACGACGGGATTAGGGTATTGTATTTTATATTTATTCACAATTACAATATTAAATACACACTGTCATATACTGTTTAAAAAATATAAATTTACATGTACTTTATGAGTTCTCGAGGTGTTTACGAATGAATGAGATACCAATCTTATGAACTTTTTGTTAGAATATAAATACTATTTACACTACATAACTCATTTTTGGTGTTTCACACAGGACATGTATCAAATAGAAATTGCATTCAAAACAATTCCGGGAAAAAACGTACGTCATCAAAACAATGTGGTCATAAGATTTATGAATTCGTAATATTTACTAATGAAAGTTAAATAAAGTTGGGCTATTGTCAAGAAGCCAAGGCCGTAAAACAATATAAAACAATAGTTTTTATTTTTGTTAACGTTCAATTTGTTTTAAAATTTATTTCCAATGTCTGTATAATTCGGTTCCGGTATATAATTTACAATAATATAGCAACACATTTAAAAATATGGAGGCAATTCTGCTTGATAACTGGCCTGTGATTCTTTTATTTTGTGGTCTCTTTATTATAATAATTTAATTTTAAAATTTCGCAGCGAGTACGGGGCAGCGCAAGACGGGCTTATGTCAGGCCGGTTTCTCCGCCGCCGTATCAAAGGTGAGCTATCATAACACCATATTAAGATTTAAATATGGGATATTATTTATTTAATAATATCGTTAAGGTATATAAAAAATGGTACATGCATTTATAACCGTATTTCTAATTTCTTAAATATATAAAACAGTACAGCTTAAATTTCGTGTGACAATAAGATCCTTTCTGCGTTTTTGCTCTAGCTTCAAAGGGCCTAAATCCTTTATCAGTTATTAAATTAAATATCGCGGGGACTAGGAACGAACTATTGCTATTCGGACGAGTAATTGCAAAATGTGTTAAATACAGGGCTTAATTTTTCAGGGCTTAAGTTTAATAAAAATATTTTAACATCTTCATAAATTTTAGCAATTATTTTTTTACAAATCTGGGCCTGAAAACCTGAGACATTCCATTTTTACTTTTGGATCGTAGGACTATCTCCCAAGAACTGGCAACGTGGTAACCTGGCAATTTTACCTTAATGCATTAATAATACCGGGCAGCTAAATTTGTAGCAAGCAGTAATCAACTTCGGACCTGGACGTACGAGCTGAGAACAAATTTCTGAATTTTGACCGTTGTAGATCAGATTTTTTACGTTTTTTTTAGACGTGGGCTCAAGAAACCTTTAGGTATATTACGGTTTTATAGTTTTTTTCTGAAATGTGTCGTTTGGATTTAGAGGGACCGTAGCGTTGTGCTATATATCCTTTTTAAAACTTTATCATTAATATTGACTTAAATACCATGACTCATATTTTTATAGTTGAATGGATTTTTCTAACGCAAATTTACAAAATTGCATCGAATAGATTTTACGATTATATAATACTTACAATATATTTTAAAGTTAAATGAAAGAAAGGAGGCATAATATTTGTATTATATCTGTAGTAATCTTAGTATGCTCGTATAACATAAATAAAATTTAGAGATATTTTTTAAACTGATTTCCCGTTCAAACCTCTAAACGATTAATATTCTCCTGACCTTTAAAATAAAACCGTATTATTGCATCTTGCCCGCTTTTTATCTTTCAGTTACGCTAATTAAGAATTTGTCGGTAAATTACTGACAATTTGTACAAAAAATATCCAAAAATTTCACGACAATTTGCTTAAAATTACACCTCATCAGTGTCTTTGGGCCGCCTGTAAGCTTTTTTTAATTAAGCACGTATCTGTAATTCGGTTTGGTTGGAATCTTAAAATTTATATTCTCCGCAGTACATTATGACTGTATTTTTGGTAATTTACTGTGATTGATAATCCTGGTAAAATCAATACCTATTTTTATTGTTATTATTCCTTGTTCTTTCGTTTGCATTGTTTTAAATCAAAATAAGATTTTTAAACTTTAATACACAAAGCTATAAACTACAGAGCAATCACTTAAAAGGGAACATAATCGAGGCAGGTTGTCAGAAAAAGACCTACAAAATGGCGATTTCTCAAGAAGCGAATGTGTCTCCGTCATTGCAAAAAACCGGGGAGGCGATGTAAAACATCGT
This sequence comes from Cecropterus dorantes dorantes, assembly GCA_018249915.1. NCBI lineage: Eukaryota > Metazoa > Arthropoda > Insecta > Lepidoptera > Hesperiidae > Cecropterus > Cecropterus dorantes. The sequence continues at coordinate 10,143 of DWLI01000874.1, read as the reverse complement.
GATTTTACGATCGTGGGAATAGCACTATTTTTGCCTTGTAGAATTATCAACGTGATCGCATCGCGCGCGCACGTGACACGACTGCGCCCGCGCAGCCGCACCGCCCTTATGAATTATTAAATCTTTTATTGTTGCCACCGCAAAAAATAAGGCAAAACCACACGACGATTTCTATTCCGAAAATAGTAGTCAATCGAATTGTCTGCTATTTGCTTTATGGGATTCTGTATTTGGCTGATGCGATGTTGCTGAGATATCGGATGACTGACAGCTTGATAGATTGGCGCCATGTACGTCTTTTCAGGGTGAAAGCCACGGTTCCGTCGAAATGACGTAACGAAAGCCGTCTAAATCTAAAAATATAAATATTTTTCATAAAGCATTCATCCATTTTAACCTGTTAAAGTTACGTGAAAGTTTTTATATTTTTAGCATTATCTTATTTCAGGTGCTATATACTATCTTTCTGTAAAAAGTGCAAAAATTAAAATGTAAACCTAACTGTAACTCATCTGTTTTATTCCGTTCTTAAAACAAAAACTGGAGTAATCGTCTTACTCTTAATGTGGTACTTTGAACTACATTTATCTAATGCATAGTAAATCAGCAAGTTTCTCAACATTTGCAACGAACTTGTAATACAGATAAGCGCCTATTTATGCGGTAAATCCCACTAGTGTTATGTCAGGTCGATGCGCATTAACGTGTGAATTTTTTGCCTTCGATTTTTTTATACTCTATGATGAATGTTGGGCAATATAATCATAACTGTGTACTGCTTCTCGATTAATTATATAGCCAGTCTAGTAATAATCAAAACGACAGTGGGTAAAGACCCTAAAAGGATTGTATAAACCAATGCCAGCTGAATAATGAGATAGTTGCCGTGATGCTAGGCTCGTGCGGCAAATCGCAGGAAACGCGTTCAAGTTAAGTGTGTTACGTTGGCACTATGCCATCCGGCTCTACTGCTATCGACACACATGGTACGATCTATTCTGCATGTGTAATACCTAGAACCTAAGTAGGGTAATCTTATGTCCTGGAGCTTTAATCCTGTTTAACCGATAAGTATCAATCTGTGGGGTCGGTAGTACCTATAAAATTTCTTAAAGATGTATGGAATCTACCAACGCACTTGCACCGTGGAGAGCTAATGTCTTAATTCTTAGTAGTATAAATTAGGCACCCATTGGACTAACAGTAAGTCCAAGATAATACTGATCTACACTAATATTATAAAGCAGTACAGTTTGTTTGAGCGGGCTAATCTCTGGAACTACTGGTTCAAATCGAACAATTATTTTTGTGTTGAATAGTAAATTTATCGAGGAAGGTTATAGGCTATGTAACAATACGCTTTATTTCTTTTTTTCTTATTTAGCAGCGCGTTAGCGCATAGCTAGTGTTAAATATATGTAAGACAGAAGTTGCCAGGTAACAGTAAAAATAACACGCTTACCAATTTCTTTCAGATTACAATCTCCTTTTGAGTACGTAGCCTTTATAAATCAACGGTATCTATAAATTAGAAACTGCAATTCGACTTATTTACGACAGTGAAGTAAATTGCGAAGGTTAATAACGAAACTGCCTCCAAAATAAAATCTCAGGTTATAATCGCTTCTGGGAAATCACACATCACGTTTCGGACCATAAATACGAGACCGCGAGAATGCCAAGTGTGGTTACGAGTTTCACGAAATTAAAATCAATTTACATTCAGCCAGTAAGCACGAGCCCGCCATTAATTTCCATTATCTGACACCATAACAATCAAGCGCCATAAATGACTACCAAAAAACTGCTTCTTTTGTCGCGACAAAAAGTGGCTGAACTCCTTTTGTTGAATTGTTTTCATCGTTGAGTTTTTTTTGTCTGTGAACTCGCACGTACGCTTATGTTGAGATTAAAAACAATATAAGCCTACCCCAGATATTTTGCACGCACTGTAATGTTAATATTAAATGATACATCCAAAATATGATAGGGGTAAATCAAGTCTACCGAAAGTAAATTTAAATTTTTTTGGCGTCGCCGTGACCATGATTCATGCAACTAGGTCGAAATATTCGCAATAAATAAATAAAAAAACCGTAAGACGTAAATACCTGTTACATATTAAAATCGAACCGTTTCACGGTAATATTAATCTAAAACAATATTTCTTTAATTTACATTATTTTAAATAAGTACGCAAAACAATGTCGGTTATTTTTCAAACAATAACCTGTAGGAATGTATGTACAGGCTGAATTTTTGTCTCTACCGAAAATATTTAAGTAACAGGGATATAAACGCATTCAACTAAAGTACGTTTACATATTCTTGCCAAAATATTTCATTTAAGGGACAAGGATTTAAACGTATTCAGCAGAGAGAGGTACTTACATATGCTACCGAATTACCGAATTATTTATCGAAAGCAAGAGAAGCTTCGAAAATTTCGAAACGGCTAAAATAAAATAAAAAAACCTAAGAAGTTCTCGCGGATAGAAATTTTTAAATTTGTAAACGTTTTAATGTTCTATTCCTGTGTCTTCCGTTCTATTTGGGGCAATAGGCGTCTATGGGCGGCATTGGCAATTTCACATCGATTTGTTGTTTCTAATATCTACAAAAAAGTTATGTAATGTGAGTATTTCTCTCACGGATTCGCGATAAGGAAGCTGTGAATGTTATCTTTTAAGACCGACACGAAATCACAATGCCTGCATATATAATCAAGATTTACCTGAAGTAACTGGAGATGGTTACGTGATTATTTTATCAAGAGACTTCTGAGATAAGTCGCTGGATTGCATAGAAATGGATGTTAATCTATATATAAAAATCTTCCGTTACTGAGTGACTGGATGACAGACAATGCACAGTCGAAACTACTGAGCGTTGAAAGTTGAACTTTAGTATGAAAATTCTTTAGGGAGTATAGAGGAGCACTAAGAGGGGCTTCCGGAAATTCCACTCCGAAGGAGGTGAAAAGTGTGAAAAACTTTTATGTGAAAGTTCTACACCGTTGAAATTAGAGACTTGAAAATTTGGATTTTTGTAGGTTGTATAACATTATCACGCTGTATTTTTATGTAGTAGCGGGTGAAACCGCGGGGTACCTCTAGTATGCCATAAGTGCCGCGGTGCTACCCCTGAGTACGCTTAATGTCTCAAATAAGTCTGCTCACAATTTTTTTCTAATTAGAACATAGTAACGTTAACATTGAGTTTATAGGCAGACATAGTGGCGGTGGTACTTTTGTGGTGGTAGACCTTCTAATGCAATCCTTCTAAATTACTTATGCATTTATTTCATAACAATGTTTTTCTATTGGTCTTTTGTAATGCAGTCAACACCCACTCTTACACAATGCAGTGGATACGGGGAGGTGTGATCTTGGGAGCAATTGATTCATTACTATTCATTGCGGCAGCGAGCTGAATCGTAATGGCGGTGGGCTGGCTGCGAATTGACATAAGCTATTCAAGAACAGAACACTGTTTTTGAACTTATTTTAAATATTAATGTTACAGAAAAAAATACTAGTCATAAATATTTAAATTATGAAGACCCATTATAAAACCATTTTAATTACCATCTATGTTCTGTAATTATATTAGTATAAATGATAATATTGTCGAACTAAGTGAGAGAAGAACTAGTTCTTCATAGTTAAAAATGGCAGTTACACATATTTTAATAGAAGAGCAAAATTTTGATTTGAAAGATTTTTGCTCCGATGGCGACATTAAAGAAAAAAGTAAAATTCTTTGAGAATAAAATAAACTTCGATAAATACGTACGTAGATCCCATACATATCCAGCAAGGATGTAATAAAACACATGCGCCAATGCACCTTCTATTTGAAATAATTTTATTTCTCAGCGCCTTTTTCCTATGCAAAACAAAATTCCTTGTCATTGCAACGTCTTAAACATTCTTTGTGGATTTACAAACATGGTTTCGGAACGCGACCGTAAACGTCCGCCATTTGCAGACAATGGCGTTGGCGGGAAAAGCGATACGCGCTCGCGAATTGAATCGGCGACATTTAGGGATTTGTTCGAATAATTGTTTTATTTATCGTTCCAAATATATGGGCATGGTTGAATATGTCGTTGAATAAAATGTGTGGTGGCGAAGTGTTGCAGTTAAGGAGATAATTTTACAAGGGAATAAGTAAGTAGGTACTTGGCAATACATACGAATCTTTTAAAAGTGTACGACACTAAGTGGAATATAAAAGCTATCTAAATAGTAGATAATTTAACGAATATGGAAAGCCATATAACTGAGGTAGATACCTACTTTTGTCAATTGTTATTACAACTTTCGTGTAAATTCAGTCGTTGAAGCTTAATGCCGAGACTTCACTTGGTGTTTTGTATTTTTGTTACAATATTAAATATACTCATAAATATCCAAAAACATGTGTATTTTCCTTCCCTCCTTTTACTTCTCAAAACACTTTTTTTGCTTCTTTGCACAGTCCGTAAATTTACGGATCATACACGAACAGCGGATGCCCACAAACAGACACGGACCACAACAAGGCTCTCTAAACAGCGCTGTCTTTCTGTTAGTCTAGAGAAGAAGTCATATTGTCGTGCCAGAATGCAAACTGGTATATAGATACAACGTGAGAGGTTAATACAGTTTCAAGATGGATCCGGCGCACCGTTGCTGAATCGTCGGTATGGGTTGGTAAGCGTCATATATCGCGGACCAGGGAGGACTAGCATTATATACGACCATTTTTTTAATCAGTGTGAAAGATGACGTAAATATTTTACACAGTAACGGGTAGTTCGTTGTCTAATTCGTTATTATTAGGTATTACCTATGATGAAAATTTTTATATAAGTACATACTTTAACAACAACATATACTCCACACATGGCCTATATTGATAAATACAGGCAATGTGTGCTACACCTACGAGTATAACATACAAAGGCCTAGTGAAATCCCGACTAAATGTATGGTTAATTTCACTTTGCACTGGGTTTTAAAGTGAACGCCGATAATAGTGTTTTAACCGTCGAGCTATTATTATGTACTACGGTTTTAACGCACTATTTTACTATCAATAATAATTTACTTAGTACGTATTTGCGATTCTACTATGAATATTGGTAAACAAAATAATTTCGATTATTATTTGTAGTAGAAATTAGATGTAAGGCAAACAATTTTTTTACAGCAAATATTATATTTTTATAATCATGCCGTTGAAATATTTTTGAAATTATATTTTCCATTTAATTTTTGCATACATATAAAACTGTATACTAAGGCGGTAGCGTCAGTAATGTAATAATTCTTTGAGTCATTTTGTTTCTTATACGGTAGCCTGTTTTGCCTTGTAAACCCCATGTTAATCATTCACGAAAAAAAATAAGTTCGAAAACAGGGATCCATAACTTCATTTTGACATTGTGCCCCACGTGACGTCGGCGAGGAGAGCGTGCGCGCGCGCATGCGCAGCGCTTGTCGCGCTTTATATGGCGTGACGCGTACGCGCATGTTTATTTATCGGCGGACCGGCGCCCGCGCACGCCGGCAACATCTCCGCTGATAGTAGCTTTCATATAAACTACTGTGAAGTACCAAGGCTTAAGTATGAGGATGAAGGCTCAAGAATGCAACAAGTGACTTGCTCATCCTATTTTACGATTAGTTACGGAATATACTTGAGAATCAATTGAGTTTCTTACTTCATTTAAGTTCGCCGAAGAAATTAAATGGCCTTTTAATAATTATTCAACAAATTTTTCCAATTTGGAACTGATGTCAGTATTTATTTGATTTGCATTTTAATTGCATCTCCAAAAATACCCACCTACAAGTGTCCATTAAGTATTGAAAAACAATTCTTATTGTGCCTGAATATTTCCTTTTAAATATGTACATAGTACATTTAATGACCAACTCTCAGATCAGGACCCTATACTTAAAAACTGGAGAGCGAAACGTAATAAAAAAATAACATTATCTGTGAGTGGTAACAAATAAATGTAAGCAACAAATCGATACATATGTAGCGCTGGTACAGTTTTTGTGGCACTTTTTGTTGGTCGTCAGTTATCTCTACGTTCACACGCTGCTAGTTGTTGAGATGTCTGCTTTCTGTCTACTTGTTAATGAGTTAAGGGATAAGCGTAAGCGTGCATCATAGTAAATAGCGTTTTGGGCCTCACTCCTCAATGATTTCGTTTTACAAATGTTTGGTACTACTACAAAGTAGGAATCCTTATGTTAAAGATCTTTAATGAGGGAGATATATGAAATTCCTTCAGCGTTATATCTATACTAATATTATAAAGCAGTAGTTTGTTTGGTTGAACGGAGTAATCTCAGTAACTACTGATTCGAATTTAAAAAATATTTTTGTATTGATTATTCTTTTTATTGAGGAAGGCTATAGGCTATATAACAGCACGCTATATTTGTTTGCTTTTTTCCTTAATTTGTAGCGGGGGAAACCGCGTAGCACACCTAGTCTAAGAGATAATAGACAGCTGTTGTTTAAAAAGAGCGGTATAGAATATAACTTTATATTAATCTCTAACTACGAAAAACTATTGCCGGCATGAAAGAATTTTATTTGTTAGTCATAAATAATTACTCATTTAAACTCCGTTATAATTTAGTGTTCAAACATATCATACAAGAAGTTCTATATTAAACATTTATTACAATCTGATTCAACCAGCAATAGCGACGCGACCGCTTATGACATATGACTCTTTTGCCTTATCTTGAACATTAGTTTACAAATTGTCTACCGAAGTATCATAGGATTGGAATGGGAATTGATTTAAACACATTTTTTGTTTAAAATTATCCAGAAAAGTGTTTCAACCTAAATAACTAAGAAAGCTACATTAAGACAGATAATTATCTGTCTCTACCTCATAATCGTATCTATCTCATAATAGCAGTGCATACCGGCAGTAGATTCCATATGGTAGTCATTGATACCCATTTCTTCAGGTCTAAAACTTAGTAGAATTCGTTATGTAACGTTAATCAAAGAAATCTATTTCTCATAGACTGGACAAATTTTCAGCGGTTTTGTTGTTATTTATTTTAATTTCTACCCTTACTGAGTTACCCTATAGTCTTCAATAAATCAATTATTTTAATTTGACTTACAACAAATAGCATCCTCATTTCTTAAAGACCCACCATGAAACCATCAAATCTTGTAAGAGGGGGAATCATAAACTTCACACAATAAAATAACGCTATCTCTGACCCTTATTACCATAAGTGCCACTATAAAAGTGTAACGGGTAATTTCTTCCGTATCTCGAATACTATGATGGTTGTCGTTTGAAGTTGAAAAAATACATTTAGGTGTACATAGTTAAGTACTGATTGCTCATTACACGATATTTTATTTCAAAAAGGGCTTCGGCCGCGTCTGAGGTCCGTTTTATGGGTTGCCTTCTCCGCGATTACTTAAGCCTCAAACTTACTGGATTAGTACCTAGAATAAGTGTATTGTTGGCGACATGCTTAGTTAGTGACGCATAAAGTAATAAAATATGCAGGAAGCCCTGCTTTCCATCGTCTTATCATTTCTAAGCTTACTGTATGTTAACCTCTAAAATGTCCATAAAACAATGTTATTGGTGTTACCGAAGATTACAAGCCAAACATACTGGCTGAAGGGATAAAATTTAAGTAGATGACAATTTCGAAGAAATGTATTAATCATGAAATATTTTTTTCTTTTATCAGGATGGCCAACGACTCTTCATGGGTGCTCCAGGCAGCTACTACTGGCAAGGTAAGATCACTAAGAGCATAAATTATTTGTGACATTTGTAATAAATTAAGATTTTGTGTTTGGTGATGGCTGAAATGTAATGGAATAGAACCAGAAACTTTTCTTTAAGCTGCTTGACAATATAAGCCTCACTTATTATAAATGTAATGTAGTAGTATTAGTTAAATAATGGGTTCATTTTCTAATCAGGTTCAGACAAATAGGTAGATATATGACTAGCGAAAACTATGTTGGCAATAATTTTTGTCAAAACGTTGGTCATAACAACATCATTATATTTCTTAAAGCAGATATATTTATATTTCTTGAAGCAGCGTACAGACTTGTTTCTCTATTTCCTAGTGTAATTAAAATTGGTAGCACTTATAATACGTAGATTACACAATTGTGAAGTAACTATCCCTAAATGTGACAAATTCTGAATTTTTGATGACAATCCACAGGGCGAACGTTATCCATAGACACTAGCGCATCATTCAAGTACTATATGCCGAAGGAAGGTAAACAGACCTAACGTATCGCCAATTGACCATAACTTGTTAACAGAAATAACATAGCGAAAGGGTTTATGAACGCCTAAACCTAAAAATAATAAAGCCTACAAATCCATTTGCAAATCTCTTCCAGTGCAGTCTACAGCCTGAGTCGAGTGTAATTTACATTAACAATCTATTTTAAGTATGGTTAAAACTAAATTTATGACCAAATATTTTGGCATAAATTTAACGAAAGTTATAACAAAATTTTAAAAACAATCTTAATTTAATAAATAATTATATTTTTATTTGATTAGAATTTATTTATTGCATAAATTACACTCGACTTTAAATGCCACTGACTATTAGCTAAAGATGCTTTCCAAGTCATCATCATCGATATGGATGGAACCTTTATCATTGGCATCCCATTTGTGGCACCTGTTGGTGAATACCAGAATGAACCATACAGAACCTCAAATCATATATAATGCACGAAAGATTTTAGATGTTCATGTTGTACAGAATTGTTTCTGTCCAGTTCACTTAATTGTGCTAACGTATGTTCAATATTTACATGTTCTTCTTTCGTATCTACTTGATCTTGATAATTACACTAATGATCAAGTAACGCAGTGAAAGTAGCTAATATATAAAACAATAACTTTTCAACTTGAAGTCGAAATTTTTCAAATTCTCATTCCCCAAATATATTTGTGATATATTTAACAATTCCAAATTCAAGGTTGTGGTTAAACCCATAACAATAAAACGGGTTACACAGGTTTACATTAATTAACGCTTAAAATAAATTATGTCCATCGCTTCACAACTAATTGATTAAAATTCGATTTATTGATTTGAAAAACCCCATTGGCGATCCCATTGGCTTTTTGATAATTTCGTCGCTATAACAAGGATTTGGTGATTTTAACACGAGAAACAAGATCAGTTTCGTATGAAGTGTGATATGCGGTGAACTTTTGGTTATACGGTGATCGACACTTAATTGATTTACAAATTAAGTGCGTACTTTTCAGCTTAAATAACAATTAAATATCAAAAATGTTTATAAAATAACACTTCCGATATTTTGTAAAAAATTGGCTTTGTATTTTATAAAACGACTTGTGTTGATATTAATGATGTAAATTTGAAATTATCGCAATTGTCAGTCTATGACTCTCAAGAAGCTCGTAATAATGGATCTTAATTCAAGTATATAACACAAAATGCTTGAATTGATCTATTTGCCCAATAAATTTGTTATGAGATCAAAATCTTTGTTCATTCATTGTCATTTTTAATACTTACCATTGTTGCAATTCTGAGTCATGTATCCATTGGAGTACCTATGCAGTTTTCACTTCATTCCATTGTTACTTTACTTCTTTATTCCTTGATACTCATGCACGGTAATTCCTAGTGGAGACATGAATTACTTAAACTAGTACTAAATCGTCAGCGCTTTCGTGTTAATTTAATATTTTGCATTGTATTCTGTGTAAATTCATTTGTAAATTGAAATTGTTGTCTAAATTAACAATATATTTTCAAGTTGCACAAATTTCACAAATTCTTATTTTGTATTGTGTCATAGCATTAATTTTATGTCTGTTTTAGGCCAACTGAATGTACAAACGTTGAACTCGAAGCCAGTTTTTATTTCTACTCCTGAGGCCAATCCAAAGTATGACGACTCGTATATGGGATATTCTGTAGCTGTTGGAGATTTTGCTGGTCAGGGAATACAGGGTGTGGCAGTAGGCGTGCCGAGGGGTTCTGATTTGAAAGGATTGGTTAGTTATTCTATATTTATATCCAAATATTTCTTGAGTAGCGGACTTGATCCTTCTTATGATATCACTGAAGATTC